>PVJX010003887.1:14405-101980 GCA_004027295.1 Dolichotis patagonum
GAGCTAACGCTCTCAGTTTGGATATAACCTAGATATATAGAATAAAGTCTGAATGTGTTCTGTTTAATGTCTGCCTGTCTGCAATACTGATTTTCAGTGTGCATTTTCATAAGGACTATATTATGAATAGACGTTTTGCCTATTAGGTCTTTTCAGCTCTGTTGAAAATCAGGAGGCAGCAAGGTTGTGAATTTCTCACTGGTAAAAACTCTAGGTTGGAAGTCTGATCACAGATCTGTTCTTTTGTTTTGAATGCGGGTTTCAGGCTGGATTAATCTTTGGCATTCTTCAACCCATAGAAGTGAATGGAAGAATAGTACATATAGTGTAGTTTGTAACTGCAAACAGGTAGAGCTTTAAGTTTGTGGGTATATATAAGTTAAAGGGAATGGAGTCTGACTGTTCTCTCTGGATTGTTTTCCTATCTGCCATAGATTTTTTCAAGTGCATATGAATAAGAAAAACTGATTTATTCCCTCCATCATAGAGCCCTCATATGGTAGAAGAAGTATTAATTTAAGCCTACAGAGTGAAATTCCAAAGCACCTGAGGAATTCTTTGCCAGATTTTATTTTCTGTAGAGCAGTGATTATCAAAGGGGAACAACTTGAAGTAGAGTTACACTCACTTTGGGGGTTCTCCTTTAGAATACCCAAAGCTAACTCATACGGATACATTCTAAAAGATACAGATATTGGTATTATTGTGGTTACTGTTGCATGTAGCATTAGTGAAGAGCAGTGATATTCTGCCTCAGTGAGGGAAAACTGAGGAAGAATCAGTGCCAGGCTCCAAGCCAGTTATTTAAGGTTATCACAGCCAATGCATTAATCTAGAAATAGTTAGCATGAAGACATTTCTTCCACTTATATTAGGGAAAGAAAAATACTGCCAAATAGGATGGCACTATTGTTAGTATTTTTATATTCCAGTCCCTTTAAAAAGAGTGACTGACAGTTTTCTTATATTTCAAATTATTTGACAAACTCTGTCTCCCTCTGTTCTCCCTTCCTCAGCATTCATCTTATTAAACGATTTGTTTTCCAGAACCATTTAAGGTCTGTGCTGGAGAATCTTAGCATACAGGAAAAACAAAGAAATGCTCAGGTAAGAAATTCGTATTTTAAATCAACCAGAAAACATTTGATATAAAGAATCCCCCATCCCAGAAGGGAAGAGATTATATGTATATATCTATATACACACACGTGTGTGTATATTTATATATACATGATAGATAACTGTACTACTAATCTCTGTAAGTTCAATAAGAACAGTTTGTGCTTACATTGTTTGAGTGATCATTTTTATGCCTAAATCTTTTTTTATTTTAAACAGAATAAAACAAAAGAGGGCAGAACAAAGCAGATCAGAACAGAACAACATAAGCAACACAACACTTTACAATAAGACAACCAGACATTAACAGTAGCTATCAAAATATCTCTTTCTCTGCTATAGTTGAGCATAGTTTCAAATACAATAATATCAAACATACCCAAATAGTATAAAACCATTCAAGAGAATGAAAGAATTACAGGACATTCTGAACCGAATAACTATGATCAATGGCTACTATACTATCTCATTTTCAATAAAAAGATTTGTTTATACTATCACATATATTAAAATCCCAATAAGACACAACATGATAGAACCAATGGTAATAGCAGAGTAGAAGCATGGTAGGACTTCTAAGGAAGACAATATTAAATCAGTAATGGCTGCCATAATGTTTTGTTTTCTTCAAAACAGCTTTTCATACCGTCACACATAATGAAGTCAAATAAAACAGAATTAAACCATTCCAACTGATGAATGAAAACATTGAAAGGCTTCAAAGCAATGAAATGGGAAATCATGATTACCATAAAATCTTATATACTCTTACCAACTCTTATAGTAGGGAGACTATGGTATTTACACATGTGAGTTTGGTTTTTTCGCTTATGAGTATGGTCTCAAGTTGTGTCCATTTATTTAGAAATATCTCAATGTGATCATTCTTTATAGCTGAGTAGTACTCCATTGTATAAAAATGCCACAACTTTTTGTCCATTCCTCAGTTGGTGGGCACTTAGGTTGTTTCCAAGATCTGGCTATTACAAATTGTGCTGCTAGAAACATGGGTGCACATATATCACTGCGGTATGATGTTTTCAGTTCTTCTGGGAATATGCTCAGAAGTGGAATAGCTGGGTCAAATGGGACTTCCAAACCCAGCTTTTTGAGGAATCTCCAGACTGACCTCCACAGTGGTTGCACCAGTCTACACTCGCACCAACAGTGTAGAAGAGTTCCTTTTTCTCCACAGCCTCTCCAGCACTTGTAGTTGTTGGTTTTTTCTATCCTGGCCATTCTTTCTGGGGTGAGATGGAATCTCAGTGTGGTTTTAATTTGCATTTCTCTCATGACTAATGATGATGAACATTTTTTTATGTATTTATTTGCCATTCATATTTCTTCATCTGAGAACTGTGTATTCAATTCAGATGCACATTTTATGCCTAAATCTTGTAATCTGAACTACTTCAAAGATAACAAAATGCCATATATATATATATATATATATATATATATATATATATATATATATATATATATTTGAACTCATGACCTCACAATTGCCAGGCAGGCGCTTGTGCCACTGAGCTAAACACCCAGCCCTAATATGCAATATATTAACTAGTGTTAATTTCCTATTTTTTTGAAATTGTGTATTATTTCTATCCTTTCTGTTTTATTATTAAAATTAAAAATTAAAAAAAAGAATGCCCCATCCCACCTCTAATTTCTGGCTGTTCTCTCACAGACACAGTGGTGACAAAACTTTGAAAATAGGGTACCACCAAAAAAAAGAGCAACAAATTAAATAAATAAAAGAAGGTAGCAGGGTAAATCAGTCTGTGTGAAAATTCACTCACTCAGTAGTTATTATTGAATGCCAATGCCTGTGGAGTGAAAAGCACTGGATGTAGAACTGAATAAGAGAAATATAATCCTTTTCCTCACGGAGCTAACAATCTAGCAGGGGAGAATGACAGTAAGAAAGTTAATATACAAATTTAAACACACAAATTTTAAAAAGGTGTTCTGGAGGCAAAAAAAAAATCATGGATGAAACTGGCATGAAGAGAATCCTGACATTAGTTGGGTTATTATGATAGAGCTTTCTGAGGAAGTGTTAGTTAAGGCTGGAGATGAAGGATGAATACAGGTAAAGTGGGATGAAGAGCCTCTTGGGTCGAGCACGTGCAGTGGGAAAAAACTTGGTCTGAGGACATCTGGAATTATTTAAAGATACAAGGTTGGAGAAGTGACAGAAACCATAATGTATAGTTTCTCATAGCCCATTAAACGGAGGAATGGTTTTAGTCTTAAGAGCAATAGGACGCTCTTCAAGCGTTTAAAGCATAAAAATCACATCTGATTTAAACTTGAAAAATATCATCCTGATTATTATCTGGAGAATGAACTGTAGGAGGGTAGGAATAAAACCAAAGAGGCATAAGAGATTTACTTAGTTCCTTTTCTTATTGCTGAGACAAAATACCTGATACTCAAAGTTAAAGAAGAAAAGTTTATTTTTGCTCACAGTTTGTAGAAATTTCAGTTCATAGGCAACTGGCTCCAAGGCAGGGCAGCATGGCAGAGGAAAAACAGTCTATGGTGTGGCGAGAAGGAAGCAGCCTGCCTTCCTTCTTTTCCCCTTAGATTCCACCCAGGATATAAGCCTATTGGTTGGTGCCATCGACACCCAAGTTGGTGTTTCCTATTATCTTTACCCAGAACTAGCCTAAGCCATTCAGTGGACTAATGATAACTATTCAGTTATTACACATCTTTAAGCCATATTTACATACCCTAGATCCAGCCACCTCCCAAAACCCCACCTCTGAAAGCATGAGGCTTTGGCAGAACATCTAGATATGAGCTATGACAGAGATGATAGTAATTTAGATTAAGGTAGCGGTAATAGAGATGGAAAGAATATAGACTTTTAAACTGTAATTAAAATGTGATGTTTGTTTTTTATCGTTCTGAATATGGAACCCAGATGCTTGTGTATGCTAGGCAAGACTCTACTACTGAACTATACCCTATCCATAAAATATTTTATAACAGCTTTATTGAGATATACATGCCATATAATTCACCCAACTAAACTATATAATTCAGTGGCTTTTAGTATATTCAAAGAGTTGTGAAACCATCATCATAGCAATTTTTGAACATTTTCATCACCCCCAAAAGAAAGCTTGCACCCATTACTGATAACAGTCATTACCCATTTCATCTGAACTTCTCCCCTGCTACCCATAGACAACCACTAATCTGCTTTATATTAATCTACTTCCTATAGTGGTTACTTCATACAAGACGAAACATGTGTGGTCTTTTTTGCTTGGCTGCTTTTAATTAGCAAAATTTTTCAAGGTTCATCTATTTTGTAGCATGCATCAGTAATTATTCCATTTAAGACTGAATAATATTCCATTATATGGATATACTACATTTTACTTGTTTATATACTGATAGTCATTTGGACTGTTTCTACTTTTTGGGTATGATGAATAATGCTGTTATAAATAGTTATATATGAGAGAATATAATCTAAGGATTTATGGACTTGAGTTAATTACTTGCTGATAAAAGAGAAAGAAGTGTTAAGGATATATGGATCTAACTTGAGTGACTATTTTCCAAAGCCATAGGAGAGTATACAGGGTGAAAAGAGACAAGAGTAGTGTGAGATAAATGAGCGTCAAGTAACTGTACAGAAAATGTATGCTGACTCCAGCCTTATATTGTTACAGGTAATAATTTTAAAAACAGGAGTTAGTGTTGTGAAGATAGGCTTAGGGCACTGCTCCCTCTATTCCATCCCCACAAGTTCCCAGATGTGCTTTTTTTTTCTTTATCCCAATACTGGAGGAAAAAAATCCCAGTACTGGGGCTCAAAATGAGTGCCTTAACACTGAGCTGCATCTTCAACCCTTTTTGATTTTTTTTTTAACTTTTGACACAAGTTCTTGCTAAGGCATTTAGTTATCCATGCTGGACTCCCAACTTGTGATCCTCCTGCCTCCATCTCCCAGAGTACTGGGATTACAGGGTACACTACCACAACTGGCTCAGAGGCATTCTTATGTTCTGTATATTCCCTTCCTACCAGCAAATCACTTATCCAATGGCTGCTTTTAAAAACCAGATGAAAAGTTAATGCCAAGATTGTTTTAGTATTCATCAGTCTTCTTTGTTTTTATATAAGTAGTTAGTGTTGAGAAGTGCCATTCTGAGCATAGAAATGTAGCAATAAACTTTATTTACTTAAGAGTCTTATGTTAGCTCTTTTATTCAACATAGAGGTATTGGTTGCCTTCTTGAAGCTAGGTTCTTCAGGGAACTTTTAAATGCTTATGATACTGTCTGCCTTCAATTAGGTAGAAACTCATGAGAAGCAGGGATTTAAAGGAATGAGAGCTTACTTTTGTCTATGGAAATTTGGGAATACTTCAAGGAGAAAATAGTATTTGCCTGGCGTTGTAAAATGTAGGTAGCATTTTAATAATGAGATAGGGAAAGGAAAGCATTCTATGCTAATGTAGTATGCATACAGGCTCGGAAGTATTGATGCTTGGACTAAAGAATTTAGATTTTTGGTGTAGGTCATAATGAGCCACCAGAGTGGCTTTATCTTTAAACCTAGAGAGCCACTCAAGAAGATTTCTTTGCCACAGTATATTGATAAAATTAAGAACAGGGAGAGACTAGTAAAAGATGCAAGTGATAGAAGGAGCCACAATTTAACAATTGATTGGATTTTTTGTTAGCTTTCAGATACCTCAGATAATCAAATCACAAGATAAAAGGTTTATTTTGGTTCACAGTTTTAGAGATTTCAGTCTGTTGACTAGTTGGTCTCTTTGCTTTTGTGCCTGTAGCAGCATTATATCATGGTGAGGTGCATGTGGTAGAGAAGCAAAAAGAGGAGAGGAAGAGGCTAGGATTTCACATTTCCTTTAGAGGAGATTCCCAAAATGACCTAATTCCTCACACTAGACCCTACTTCTTAAAGGTTCCATCATCTCCCCAAAGGACCTTTAGCATATTAGCCTTTGTTTTGGGGACACAATCCAGATTTAACTGTAGCAGATTTTTAGGACAAAGAGAGGGTCAAAGAGTAGTACAAAGCCCAGGTAAATGAGAAATGCTGTTCCACTAACTGAAACTAAGACAACACCAAGAGGGTTTTGAGGGGACAGTGATGACTATAGTTAGAAGTACTTCTGAAAATAGGAGATCAGAGAGAAATCCATACACAAATGATTATTGAAGATGTGAGGTTAGTTGAATTAACCAGGTTGACTATTCAGCAAGTAGTATGAACAAAGGGAGCATACCTTTAGGGGGAGGTAGAAAGAGCCCACAGAGGAGAACGAACTGCCTCAGTTGCATGGTCAGTTGGGGTCATTCAACATATGAGTGAGAGGCCTTGAAACTATTGCAGGTAGCAGTTGAAGGCCCTTGGTAGGTGTTGTGCAGCACAGAATTTTTTTATAAGTCTCTTTTCCTTTCACTTCACAGAAAAATCCATACTGGTAAGGTGACCTAAATTCAATACTAAAAAAAATTTGTGTAAAAGACAATATTTCTGAATATTACTGTTCACTTACCATTTCAGTTTTAAAAAGTTAAATCCCATTCCATAAAAGATCATGCTTCTGATTTAGAAAGCATAAGTTAGAACATCACCAGGTTGGAGATTGGCTGGGACCCTGGCCTGGTTTCTAAGGTGTTTCACAATGTAGTGAGAAGCAGAAGAGAATACTTAGTATAAGAGCCAATGTGTTCATTGGGAAAGAAAATATATTGTCTTATCTTCTGACACTTAGAATATGGTCCAATCACCCTTACCCTGACAGTGATCTGTGACTTCTGACTATTCTTCACAGAAGCATAGATTTTTTTTTTTGAGATAGGATCTCACTATATGGTTCAGGCTGGCCTTGAGCTCACTATTTGGCCCAGGCTGGCCTCAAATTCACAGCAATCCTTTTACCTCAGAATCCTGAGCGCTGGGATTACAGGCATGTGTCACCATGCAGAGCAGAAGCATATATTTTTAACTGCAAGCATATTCAGTTTTAAAAACATTCAATTTTAACACTTCCTTTTAGAGGTTTTGCTTTAAAAAGGACAATATCATGGCCATATAATTTTGTGTGTATTCTTGACTGTTCTTTGGAACATTTTAAGGCTAAAATAACTTTATAAATGACAAGTGACAACTATTCTTTTTTGGTTCATATAAGTAAATTTTAAGTGACAGAGTGTAACTTAACATTTCACATGATGTTTTCATGTTTTTCTGCACTTCCTTACAGATCACTTCCCTACAGGAACAACTGCACTATTTCCTGAAGAAACAGAGCTTTCAGCCTGGCAGATAAACTTTGGATTCACCATCCAGACTAAAGGCTGGAAGAAATTGTGTATCGTTTTATCCCTTTGGATGCTTCAATTGTATTTTTTTTCTCTGAAGTTTTTTTGCTAGATACAACATATTAGAGGTTCACACCTATGTAAAAATCGTACTAAAAGTGTAGTAGATTAAAAGACCCCACTCAGCGAGGGACTTTGCTTCTCTTTGTCAATTTTATAATTATATCAATTGCTTTTGTGCTATGGTGCCATCAGGTGACTCACCATGCTTGCCAAAGGTAGACATTCTTGCCTCAAAGGCCATACTAATGGTTTGCATGTGTTTTAGATTTTCCAAACTCTTCTGATTGTTTTAAGTATTTCCTACAACATAGAAAAAATCAGTTCATTTCTGTCATGAGCTAAGACCTGTCACAGTGAATTTAAGTGCCTACCTTAAATCAGTTAATAATAGTTTATATCCTATCTTTGTTCAGGTGATAGTGCTACTTTCTTATTCAGGTATAATTTCTTGCTGCTTATCTTTGTTCAGCTATGTATTTTAGGACTGTGACTGGTTGTTATTCACAAAGTAAGAGAACAGTTAGAAGACAGTTGAAAAACTCTGAGATGTTATCCTTATTCTGAGCCTCCTCATTCTAATCCTATTAGAAAAGTTTAGGAAAAACTAGATACCTGTAATGCCTATAAACATTTCTTTAACAACCCTGAATCACTTTGGAGTATTTTTCTTTTCATCTGTATTATGGTTTTCTGTCTGTATTACTTAAGCAATAAAGAAATTCTTTCTTTTAAGTGGATTGCTATCAACTTATTTTTGTTTTGGCAATGTTGAGGATTCAACCAAGGCCTTTTACATTACTTGGTAGACAAATGATCTATCATTTAGCTCAGCCCTCACCCTCTAATTGCTGTCAATTTATTAAACTGCCTTTACAGTGAGCATACTCAGATCTAAAAGGAAACAAGCAATAAACTCTATGTCTTGGTCCATTCAAACTGCTGGGTAATTCATGAGCAATAGAAATCTATTGGTCATAGTTCTGGAAGCAGGGAAATAGAAAAGTCAAGGTGCCAACAGATGCAATATCTGGTGACTCTATTTGCCTCATAGATGCTGTTTTCTTGCTGCACCCTCACAGAAGATTATCTTCAGGCTTTTTATAAGGGCAGTGATCTCATTCATGAGGATCTCCCTCATGACCTAATCACCTCTCAAAAGCATCACCTATTAAGACCATCACATTGCAGATGATGTCTCAACATGAATTTGGGGTAGATATATTTAGACCATAGCACTTTGATTAGAAAATGACAAGGTACTATTAGTACTGAAGTTTTCTTCCAAAGGGCTCTTAGAATAACTCTTATGAACTAAGCACATCATCATATAACGATACAACATTGGGATTTGGAGAGAAGAGGTACAGAGAAGTGATATAAATGCAGCTTCAGTGTTTGGATTGACTTATCACGTTATAGACTGGCATCCCAGATATGCCTTCTACAAGCCCCTACATCTCTCTTAGAACCTCTATTTCCTCATTTGTAAATCAAAGGTGATAATGCTAATCACAAAGAGGGCAACTTAGGGTTTTCTGGAAATAGCCTGGCTAGTCCCTGGTCTAGTCTCAATTGACAAAAGTCAGTGCTGCTCTACAAAATGTATTTACAAGTTCTCTGACCCACTTTTTTGGTTTCATACTGGGTATTGAACCTAGAACTGCATCTGCCCCCTTTTATTTTGAGACAGGGTCTCACTATGTCACTATGTTGCCCAGGCTGGGACTGAACTTGTACTTCTTTTGCCTTAGCCTCCCAGAGTGGTGGGATTATAGGTGTGTACCATTAAACTAGGCTTATGCACCACTTTTATTTATTTTTGTCTTATTCTTGAGACACAGTCTTGCTCTGCAGTTCAGGCTGGCCTTGAATTCACTTAGTAGCTAAGGTTGGCCTCAAACTTGTAGCAATCCTCCTGCCTCAGCATCATGTGTGCCGCGATTACAGGAATGTGTCACTATACCTGGCCTGCACCAATTTGATTCCCAAAGTCCAAGTCATAATTTTTCCATGGGTAGAAAAGAGAGGTCAGTATACATGGGCAGGCACTGAGAAAGCATAATGAAGACAGTGGGAATGCTGGGGGAAGAAAGGAAGAAGCAGGACTAAGAGAGCAAGACCTGTTCAAACAAAATGAAACCAAGATTAGGAGAAAATTTAAAGAACAGCTTAAAAAGCAAGATGATGTATACATTTCTCTCTCAGAAACCCAGAAATTAAAAGAGAACAAAGAGAAAGGGGAAAGGAATTATCTGAGGGAGAAAGTAGAAAAGCAGAAAATTTGAAACAAAGACCTTTCCAGATAAAGGAAGGCAGAGACATCTGGGGCATAAACAGATAAAAAGTAACCTCTTTGAGAGACAGGCCAGTGAAGGTGGCATTCAGGAGTGAGAGAAGTAGAAGAGCCCTCACGTAGCCTCTAACTGATAGTACAGCCTAGGAGCAGGCAGAGCTCTGCTGAGGGGCAAGGAAGTAGGGCAGACAGAGTATAGGAAAGGAGAAGGACAAGCTACAGTATTTTCATTCCCCTTCCATCCCCTCTGCTGCCACTTCTAAATGTAGCCCAGGAAAACTGCTTCACCACATTCCTCATCAAAAGGCATTTACTGTTCTAATTCTCTACTCCGCCCCAACATATGCACACACACACATACACACACACACACACACGTGCACACATACAGTCTGATGCCTCAAAGTTTTTTGGGGGGTATGGCTTGGTTATTCTGACTTTGGCATCTTACAGACCTACACTCTCTGATATGGTATCCATTAGCAATGTGTAGCTATTGAGCACCTGATACTTGACTAGGCCAAACTGAGATATTCCATAAGTATGAAATATACATGGAATTCCTGTAGGAAGATTACGTAGTATCAGGACAATGATCCTGCACTCCCTACATAGGCTACATAGGCAAGACTCAACTGTAAGCTGACTCGGGTCTTGTCAGAACATATGATCATCCCAAGGCACATGAAGATAGGCAGTCTTGTGAGGAATGACTACAAGACTGTTTCCCCTCCCTATCTGGAGAGAGGTTTCTATGAGGCACGGTTTTTTTTATGAGGCAGTTTCTTGTGTGCCTCTTTCATTCCTGTAAGGTATGGGATTGTGTTCCTGTGGATACGGCTGTAAGCCGTAAAACTCATTAGCTGCAATGTAACAGTGGTAACTCAGCACCGACGGGTCCCACCATTTGTGTTGCATGTCATCTAGCCCCTTTAATTTGAGTGCTGTCCTGTGGGACAGGAAATTCAGGGAGCTGACAGCTTCACTAACCTTGCTTTCACCATCATCTCCATAATTAATAAACTATCTGGATCTATCTGGGTTTGTTGGATTTTTTTATCAGCTGAGACTTCTGAAGAAGTTTAGTTCCTGCCAAAACCTGGCCCTTCCAAAGAAGATAATTTTAAAAAGTAAATTATGTTATTGTTTTAGCCATGTGTGGTGGCACACACTAGTAATAATCCCAGCCACGTAGAAGTCTAAGGCAGGAAGATTGTGAGTTTGAGGTCATTGTGTGTATCTTAGAGGAGACCCTATTGCAAAATTAAAAAATAAAATTAAAAAGCATTGTGATATAGCTCATTGGTAGAGTTCTTGCCTAGTATGCACAAGGCCCTGGGTTCAAACCTCAGTACCACCAAAAATTGTTTTATATTGATTATACATTGAAAGGATTATATTTTAGATACACTGGGGTAAGTAAAATATATTATTAAAATTAACTCACCTATTTTTTACTTTTTAAATATGCTAACTTAAAATTACTTATATGACTTACATTTCTGTTGGACAAATATGCTGTGGATTGATGAGGAAAGAAAAATTAGTGTTGGGGAAGAAGGATATAAAGGGTTTTATTTTGTCATAAAATGGAATTTTTAAAAATTGCATCCACTCATAGGGACCTTAAACACCAAATATATATAGCTATAATCTCAGAATAAAGGATAGACCTTTATTGAACAAATGTAACTTTATGGAAAGTACTGCAATGCCTTGTTTTTCTTACATTGCTTCACCTGGTTAAAAAATATTCCTCAAATTAACGATGATGAAATTTAGGAGCCATTGTTATACAAAGGTCACCCCATGAGGCAATAACCAGCTAATTTTGGAGGGGAATCCGTGAAGGGTCAATAGTGGTAGGTGGAACCAAGGGGATTTTTTAAATCATCTCACAGGCAGTGGTCTTATGTGGATTTATGATGGTTTCATGTTTTGAAATGTTCTCATGGCTTCTTGATACATCCTTTCTTCCCACCCCCAAATAAGGGAAACATATGAATATCAAAATTAGAGAATAACCAGAGGAAACAAAGTAAACAAGTACAAATTTATTCTTTTTAAAGGGTAAAAGCACCACAGTGAGTGGCAAAGTTAACAATTTGCTCTCAGCTCTGCTCTTTTATACCAAACTTTCCTACACTTGCATGCCACCCTTGTCACCTCCCCCAAATCCCTCTCCCAATTCTTATCCTTGTGACCAATTCTTGCAGCCAACAAGCAGTATAGAAGGTTTCAGTCGAGCCTCAATACTGCCCTGGGGACAACAAGGACATTCAGCAGGTCTCCTCCCAAATATGGCAGCTGTGGGAGGATATGGATACTGGGAGCAGACCCTTGGCCTTGAGCCTTTCCATCTCCCCCAGCCATTTGTTTTAAAACAGTGAGAAGTTACTGAAGTATTCCTTTGTTCCAAGGGCCAGGCTTTGGCAGGGAGACCCAGAGATACAGCTGCCAGCTGAGAAGCTAAGTCTCCACAGTCCTAGAACAGGGCCTCCTGTTTCTCTTCCAGGACTGTTTATGTTAAGGCAGCCAGCCTCTTTCTCTGTTATCTATCAACTATGTCAAGGAAAACTGGATGTAATTACTGGCTACAAATGGTCCCAGAGGCCATGACTCTGCCATTGTGAATGTAACTTCAAAGAATTCTCTAGCCTGAAGCTTGATATGAAGCCCAATTGCTTTTAAACACATACCGCAGACAGCATGTATATTCCTTAAAAATGAATCTGGTCGGAAAATATCTCCCATGATTGGCCTGACCTCAAACCTTCTCATTATTATGGCCTACTAGCCTAGTGTCTGGAACACCAGAAATTCAGACAGGTTTCTCTGTATGAAATATGTTCTAATTTTGGTCCTTAAAGGAAATGGACCCTTGAGAACCTTGATTCCAGCCTTTCCATTCTGTAGGGAAGGGCCCATGTTCCTCCTGGGTGGGTCACTTTCTAAGGAACCATTTTCCAGCCTTGAGTTCTCTAGCCAGACAACCTTCCCAAATGCCAATCAATGTGAATCCAATTTGCTTTAGGTGGAAGCAGGGGTACCTTTGCAATGGCTTTTTGGTCTCTGATAAATTCCATCTAGAATAAATTGCCTATCAGTCCTAACTGTTCCCTGATACCATTTGACAACAACTCTGGCAAACACATCCCTTGTCACTGATGCGAATTCTACAAGTCAGAAGGTTTTCCCTAGGTGGAACCCAGAAACTGCCTTTACCATCCTTTTAGTACAGGGCCATAAACTATACAGAACCATGCATAATACCTTTAGGAGACACAGTACATAACAGATGCCTAACAACATACAGTACATTTTGGTAAATCTAACCCTGATGTGGATTCACAGTGCTCAAGGATTCATTTACCTCATGGCAGGCAAACTGCTCACACATGCTGCAGTGACTGTCACTGTATCCTTGAGTGGTATACTCACCTCAGGCATTACAGGTAAATACAAGACCACAAAGTATCAGTGACCCATTTAGTGAGAATTCAACTCTTGACCTGCTACTTCCATCTACCTATAGCACAAATCCTACATAACAAGATCTACATCATTTGTTTATTTCCATGCCTGGCCCATTGCAGTTGCCACAGACCTTCAGCAGCCCAAGAGTTCTTGGGAAAGGGGGAATTCCTGATAAAATATTGTTTCATAACATCACATCCTAAGAGGCACATGCCTCATAGTTCTTTAGCCCTCTGACTCATAATTCGTTTTTTTTTTTCCTGTTCCATTCTTGTACACAATCTAGGCCCTTTGAAAAATGCCTCATTCTGACTGATGGCCAGGCTCTTCGTCTGGTGCCTGCCTACCACCTGCTCACCATACATGTAGATACCAACTTTTCTTTCCTGGAGACCTCACAAATCCTGAGGGAAATATTGTGATATGAGGTCTGACTCTGGACCTGTGGCATAGTTGTGGAAGAGGCAATCCCTGGCATCTGGACTCAAGCTGATGCCTACCTTCTCTTTTGCAGACCAATCTTTATTTCCAGAAGTTCCACCTACTGACCACTGCTTGATTATAACACAGCACTTCGACAGTCTCATTTCCTCCTGATCTTGGTGACAACAATTGCTTTAAGCCCCTGAGCCAGACCTCAGGAACTAGTAGGGGATAGATGATGTATTCTGTAGCTTAGTATAGCAAAGGCTTTTTTGTTCCTTCCAAAGTCTTTGTCTATAAAGGCTTTTTTTTGGTACCAGGGATCGAACTCACAATCTCACATTTGCCATGCAGGCGCTTAAGCCACTGAGCTAAATCCCCAGCCCTATAGAGGCTTTTTTATTTCTTCTTTTCTGCATGGATTAGGTAGAGCTTGGATATGCGCTATTTGGCCACCTGAACTAGTTGCAGGGTGCCCAGGAAAATTCATCCAATGCTTAGATCTCAAGGGAACATGATTTAGAATGAGTGAAGAGAATAAAGTGATTCTTCCAGTTAGATTTCTCTGTGGACACAATTTTGCTGGTTTGGTCTTGAGGGCAGCTTACCCAAACATTAATGGAGAAAGACATCCTAGGGGAGAAGCCAGGATGCATCTATTTTTACAACCAGAGGCTGAGGCTAACAAAGAGCAAGGTAGAACAATACTAATACTAATACTTCAAGAGGTATTAGAATTTAATGTGTGAGTGAGGCTGGGAGAGCCCTGATGTACAGTAGATATGTAGAGTAGATATGTATATATATATAAACTCAGGCAAATTAAGTTGACTGCAGGACTCTGGTAGGAAAAATTTTCCCCTTGGAAGAAAGGAATGAAAGTGGGCTCTGACTCTGATCAAAGTTCCCAAATCTTCTCTTTCCACCCATGCCCCACAATCTACTATGCAGTTTCTTGATAAAGGGGTCATGGTGTATATTGTCTAGGAAGTGTTAGTGCAGAGTACTGGGTTCACCTTCCAGAGTTAGAAAGAACAGTTTTGTGCATAGGAAGGCCTCACTTTTGTCTCGTTAGAAAGTGGCCAACTTTCTGAATTGTGGCCAGTGGATCCTAGGAAGGTATCACTATTAAGGGTGACCAGTTATAACTTCCTTATGATCACCTGGAGGCAACCAGCCTCCTCACCTGATTCCAGCTAAGAGATAGAAGGGTCACAGCCTAGAAAGGTGGTGGGCAGTCATACTATTCCAAGATAGAGGGTGGCTTCTCTTTCTCACCCAAGGAGAGAAGGACTCACTTGCTTAGCAAGCTGTCACTTGTACCCCAGGTCTGTGAAGACAAATTCAGAAGAGCAAAGGATGGCTTCAGCTAGATTTACAGAGTATCCCTCTGGGTCTCATGGGATGCTGAGGCCTTCAGCAGAGAGGAGGGTCAGGGAAAAATCTAAGTCCACAAGCACTTTTTTAATGTTTTCAAATGTAAGGTGGAAGCAGAAACTAGAATGAACTGTTTCCTCCTCAAAGAAGATCTGCCCTGGAGTGTGATAGAAGGAACTAAAGACATTCAAAGCAGAAACAACATGTAGGTAGAATCCAGTGAGTTAGAACTATGCCCTGGAACTGAAGTCATTAGGACACACCCTGCCCACACTTCTTTAGGGGCACTTTGGAAAGAAGTCTCAGGGATATCCTTTTGCCTCCCTGAATTGGACTAGAAAGGATGGCTAATCCCTGTAGATTCATACTACTGGCACCCTGGGGTCATCAGGCTTCTCCCTCTCCATAATTCAGTGAAGAAGGGAAAGGGGCCAGTGGGCACTGCTTAGCTCTGTAAGGCAGCTTCTTTGCTCCCCATCTGAAGAGCCAATTGCTTTTTGCTTGGGCTGTAAATGAAGGGTAAAGTAAGTGACTGGTCTCAAACTTGAGGGTTAAAGGGAAAATTTCTATAGTCAGAGGAATCATGCCTCCCTTTCCTCTGATCTCACTCTACATCCTGTTGCTGCCTGGAGTTGAAATAGCTCTGGTTAAGGGATATGGGGCCAGTGGGGACTGGAAAGATTAGGTGCAGGCTGAGGGAAGTCTTTGACCAGAACCAGGAGAGGACTGTGGATTATGGGATGGGGATCTGGCTCCATCAAGAAGCCAGCAGGGTGTTGGCAGTCACATCAGAGCTTCGCATATTGGGGAATGCATGGCGGAGCTTCTCCATGATGTCCTCCAAGCACAAGCTGACATCCTGGCTCTTTGACCCCACATCATCTGAGTTGGAAAAGAGAGTTTGGGAAGGTAACTTGAGAGTCCTTTTATAAGGCCTCAAAGCCAAGGTTGAACACTGCCAAATGAAAGGCACACCCAGAGCCTTATGTCTTCCCATTTCAATGACTAATATGTGCCATTGACTATACAATAAGCATTTGTAGAAAAAAATATGAATTAATCAGTCGATAAACCAGTTATCCCTGTCCCCTAAACACAAAGTCATAAGGAGAAATCAGTCCCAGCCATAGCAGAACCTTGGGATCAAAAATCTGGGGCAGGACAAAATCATGGAGAAAAAGGCTGGAAGGGACTAGGAACTCACCTGCAGCCTCAGTGTCTGGAGTTGTCTGTCCCTTCTCCTGGGGGTGACTGCCTTCTGACTGCTGTGGAGAGGAAGCTATGGATGAGCCTGCAGATCCATTGCCATCTGATTCTGTAGATGGCTAGCAAGAGATAAAGCATAATTTAAGTGGCTTTGCCTTCCTGACCTTATTCTGGCAGACTCCTGAGCTTAGAGGGACCTTAGAGAACTCATGCCCTTCCCTTTGTTCTTGGACTTTAATATGCTTTTGATAGCTGGTTTTGGTGGCACATGATTAAAATCCCAGCACTCAGGAGGCTGAGGCAGGAGGATCACCATGAGTTTGAGGCTAGCCTGGGCTATATAATGACCTCAAGGCTAACCTGAACTGCATAGCAAGACCCTGTCTCAAAAAACAAAACTAACTAAATAAATAAAAACTTTAAAAAGGTGCTTTGGGTAGTGCCTCAAATAGTGGCTCAATGTGGCTTTCCCTTCAAAGAAGCTTCTTAGAATATTCAATTATCAACCAACTTCTTCCTTCAGCAACATGCATCAAAGGCCCCCAGTTAGTATAAATGTGGCAATGTAACTAAAGGTCTCTTGTTGTCATTTCATCTGTAATTAAATGAATTAGAACCTATTTTTCTCTGGCATATGTTAGAAACCCTCTGGAATTCATTTAGAGACTGTTCCATGTATAGGGACAGAGAGAGATAGAAAAAACAGAACAAAACAAAGATGACTAACATAAAATCATCACACACTTATCATGTACTCGAGAAAATATACCCTACTGTATTCTTATAAAAGTGTTATTCATATTTAGTTATGCTGAACTTGACCCCTTCCCAGAAACAAAGACTAAGACCCTACTTGGCCTAGACCACCAATCATTGAAACTTGTATTTTTAGAAGCCAGCTTCCCCTATAAGTATAAGATACATCTCATACTCACCAGAGCATCCTGAGCAGGATGCCCCCTATCTTGTAGCATCACTCTGCTGCTAAGGTAGTTTCTTGCCTTGCTTTCTGCATTTACCAAACCCGAAACAAACTTTTGCTTCCCACCATAGCAGTTTTGACTCCCCCATTTCTCTCTAAGGGCCCCATTTCTTTATTCTTCACTGGAGTGATGACAAGGTCTTGAAGAGAGGTGGAGGGTCCCTCAGAGACCCCCCTGCCAGATGTGACATTTGGAGGATCTAGGGAACAGGTGTAGCAGGGTGCTATTGCCTGTTACATGTAATGACAATATTAGATAACATTTATGAAGAGTATGCTATATTCCTAGCATCATGCTAAATTTTGTAAATGCATAATCTCACTATGATATTGATATCATTATCATTCCTGTTTTACAAATAAAGGAACTGGGGTTTAATGAAGTTAAGTAACTTTCTGACATCCCATGGTCACTAACTGGCAGAGTCATATTCCAATCCAGGCTATCTGATTCCTATATACTACCTGCTAGAGATGAAAGGGACAAAAAGTAACAAGAGACCTCTTTTTTGCAAAGATCTTTTTCTTGCCAAACATGTGCAAACTTGCTTCTTTTGAGCAAATGTCATACTGGCAAGATCAACATTTTAGATTATTTTTGAAGTTTGTTCTTTTGCTATTATATTCTAATGGACTATAAAGAAATAAGCCCTCAGAAATTCTCCCCTTGGCCTCCAGCTGCTCAGTAGCTTGATAGTGGCACACAAAAAGATCCTGGAAGTCAGGTGAAAGAGACTTGGCTAAGGATGTGCCCGTATCAGTCCTTTCCTTCCGCTGTTCTCCCCAACTGCCAGCCGGTTTCCCTTCAGGAAGTTTCTTGATAGCCACAATCAAGGAACTCTCTTTTCTCCTCTTTGTTGCACCCTGTAGCTCCCTATCTCTTCCCCCTGTGCTCAGAAGCCACCCTGACTCACTGTGTGCAGCCTCACCTGCAGCAGCAGCTCCCTCAAGCGCTGTAGCTGGGACTCTAGTTGCTTGTTGTGGTCTTCAAGTATCTGCATGCGCATCTCCAGGCGGCTCTTGTGCTGTCTGAGGATCCTGGCTTCAGCCAGGAGCTCCTCATTGCAGTGGTCCTGTGTTGCCTCAGTAGAGCCCTCAGCCAGGGTAGGTGCCTCAGCTGCCTCCTCATGCTGCCACTTCAGGCGCCTCAGCTCTCCCTGGAGAATTCTGTCAAAAACAAAGAAGCCAAAACCTATGGCTCTAGTACTGACTGTTCAGATCCCAGAAGTCCTCTCATGCCAAGGTATAAGCAATCCTGGGACTTTCGCAGCCCACCCAGTCCTAGCCATGCTCTTGCTTAAATAGCCATATTCACTTCCTGTCCAGCACAGATATCATTTATTCTGCCGCCTTGAAACCTCAAAGCAGAGAGAGTGACCTTTCACATCAGAAGTGTTTCAAGGCTTTGATGTGCTGCTTCAGGGATTAATTCTGACCTTCAAAAAAGGCAGAAATATGGTCTGCAAATAGAAGAGGTATTAGGACCATTGACTCATGGGGAAGGCATAACATAAACAAAAGATCACTCATCTTACTACTTTTCTCCACAGTCCTCTTGTTTGGCCCACCTTGAACGCCCATGTTGATTATCAAGCAAACAGATTCCAAAAATAGGGTCTATTTTGGGGGACATAATTTTTTTCTTTTTGGCAATAAAGTAGAATCACTCTCTGGCCAACATTTCCTATGGCCTTTCCCCTGCTGCTCTAATGCAGTATCTCTCAATCTGTTCCTAGTGAGAAACCAGGTTTTTTTCTTCAATCCATTGTGGAACAACATGTGATTTTAACATGCATGACTAGTCCACAGCTCACATGACCCGTATTCTGCTACATACACGCAACAATTCTCAAAGTGGTCTCTAACCTGTTCAATGATATAATGTCACTAATTATATGCTTGATTGTCATGGCAATGTCAAATTGCTAGAAAAATTTCTACCTTCTACCTCTGTATTTATCTTTCTTGGAATGTAACAAACATTCTGCAGACCGACACTTGTCTGCTCTCCACTCTGAGAAAACTCTTCTAAAAATGTGACACTCCATTTATGGTCTATAGACCAATGACATAAGTATCCCCCAGAATCTGGTTAGAAATTTAAAAACTTAGTTCTCCAGAATGGGATAAGAGAATGCTAACACTTCAAATTTAAGGCTGTTAGCTCTTTCCTGGAGGCCATATTTTTAGTTGGTACCTAAAATGTGGCTTCCAGGCTTCTGAATCAAAATAGTAAAAACCTACAATCTCATTGGCTGTTTAAAAACTCCTGTACAAATCTTCTTGACTGCTTTGTCACACCTCCTGTCTTAGTTTATTTGGACTGCTATAACAAAAAACCACATACTAGGTAGCTTATAAACAATAGAAATTCATTCCTCAGAGATCTGGAGACTGGAAAGTCCAAGAACAAGTTTTGGGTAGATAAAATTAAGTCCTAGCCTTCTTGGTTCACAAATGATGCCCATAGTTTTGTCATCACATAGTGGAAGGAAACAACTTCCCTTGGTTTATTTTATAAAGGCCTTAATCTTACTAGTCATCTACCAGATGGCTATCCTTCTTTGGAGGTTAGGATTTCAACATGTAAATTTAGGGGACACAAACAAACATTCATACTATAGCATCCTAATTCTTTGGACTTCATTTATCGTCACTCATTTGTCTATTATAGTATTCACTTGATAACTGTTTATTGAGACATTACCCCCATGCAATGTCCAATTGAAAGTGCCAGTAATATAGCAGCTACCTAGTGGTTGAGAATGGTTATAAATTTGTCATTACATCCATGTTAAGTATACAATGGAGAAGTACAGAAGTTATAAGAATGATGAATAAGGAATGTTTGGGAATCACTAAAAACTTTCTGTGAAAACTGTTTTCTTACTAAAATATAACTTGCTTAGCCAAAAGGAAAGAAGTCATTCTAAGCAATGAGAATAGCAAGGCACAGACCCTAAGACAAGAGGTGAAGAAAACAGCATGAACTAATTTGGTCAGAAAACAGAGAATAAGATCAAAGAGCGAAGATACAGGTGACATAAGCAAGAGCCAGAACCCAAGCCATGAAGCCAGATTAAGGATTTGTATTTTCTTTCTTGGGTGCAGAATATACAGCCCACATTTGGACCTAGTGGCGATTTTGCCCTTGATGTTTTGATCCTATAATTATAAATGTCTTCTGACCCAAATTACATAAAATTAATACACTTTCATGTAAACATCCAAAGCTGCATAAACTTAGGCCATGCTCAGATCTATAAATAAGAATTTGTATTTTATCAAGCTCCTCAAGTAATGCAAGTATAAAGTAATAATAATGTTTTAGATATGCTACTTGCTCCAAGAGGTAAGGCAGAGTCTACTCTTTTAAAGTACCTTGAATCTTCTTCAGGCCCCTAATGCCACCTCTATTTTATGGAGAGTAATACCACTCCTGTAATTGTTACATTCTGTCTTCCAGTCCACAAATGCTTTGTATAGTGTCATCATCCTCTGGAATACTTTCACTGCTGATAAGTATCTTTACATCTAGCATGGAAAATTCGTTGAGAGCAGGGACATATACTTTCTTCTGTGTTCTCTGAATTTGCATTCTCTCTGTTTTATGTGTAGTAGTGGGAAAAATTGGGGTGACATTTAAAAATTCAAATAATTATTATAAGAGCTAGCATTTATTGAACCCTTACTATAAGGCAGACACTGGGCTAACCCATTATATGTCTGATCTCATTTGGTTTTCACAAGTGACCACAGGAAGCTGGTGTGTTATCATCATATCCATTTTACAGATTAGGAAATACAGGATCACAAAATATAAGTAAGTTTTCAAGGCCACACAGCTAAAATGTGGAGGTGCCAGTACTTAAATTGAAGCTGTCTGCCTCTAGAACAGAAATAAATTTGTGCCATGGCCACACCCACCGATTCTCATCTTCTAAGTGAGCCAGGATCTTCTCCAGCTCTCCCTTACTTTCTGTGGCCATGCCACATGAAATCTGCTGTCCGAAGGCTGGCTCCCGGTCTGTGATGGGGCTGGAGTGCCGGAGCAAGTACTGGTCCTCATCGCTGCATGGACGTAGGGAGAGGAAAGCAGGTGATCAGGTGTTAAACATAGCAATGGCTCAAGGCATGAGTTTTCAGCTTCTGGCTCAGATTCCAGGAGATGCATGCTGGAATATTCACTTTTAAATCATGGAGAGGGAGAAGCTACATATTCAGTCTTGAGTGGGATGGAAGTACTCAAAGGTGGCAACAGCCATGGTGCAGGTACTGAAAATATTTTCAGGATGCTGGGGCTTCTGAGTTCTACTTATAGCCCCCTATGATATCATGAGAAAAATCACTTCTTTTTCTTTGCTATTTGCCCCCTCTAGCTGCCTTTGCTTCCTCACCTCCCAGAGTGATCTTGGTTTGGCCAGGATCAGATTGAATTCATGTAGCAAACTCTTCCTAGGCTGTTTGAGCAGGCCAAGGGACCTCCCTAGAGATTCTGGGTCCCTTTCCTGGGCTATAGGACCTTTGACTATGCTTTGGTTAAGTCTCTGATGTCTTCCAGGTTTGGTGTGGCACTAGATGAGCTTTTTGTATATTGAACATGTATCTTTCTGTGGCTTCAGATGAGGGCATTATTTTTCCCTCTTACTTGGGCACAGAAATATGGGATCACATAGCAGGAAGGGACCTGGGAAGATGGCAGAGAGATAGCTTATCATCCATTTCCCCACTCAGTTGACAAGAGGAAAGACAAATTCTTATTGTGCCCAGGAAATAGCTTTCCTTCCTTAGAGAGTCAAGGATCCTGACCACCATGTTTCCATTCCTTTGTGGAACTCTTCCCGATGAGTGATAGAAGGGTCTATCAAATGGAGCTGTTTCTGGAAAATAAGCAGTTTTGGAAACTTACATGCTGTCATCTGGAGACAAGCTGTCATTAAAGAAGGAACAATTCTGACTTTCCATCTCAGCAAGCCTGGGAAGAAAGATCAGGAACAGGAAGGAAAACAGTATAAGACCTGCTTTTATCTCAAGCACCCACAAGAAGGTTAGGACTTGTTGGCTGCTCCACATCCCACCATGTACATCCCCTGGCCCTGACTCAATTTTCCTTGTCCCAAGTGAAAACTCCTTTCTCTTGAACTTTTTATACCTCTTTCCCCAAACCTTCTGGTACCTGCTGGCAAAATGCTCGATGCGAGAGTGTGTGTCCGCATGTGGCAACATCGGGGAAGAAGCAGGTCTGGAAGAAAGCAACAAAGAGCCAGAAGACCAAAGACTAGGCAGCTGCACAGCCTGTTTCCTCACTACCTTAGCCCACCTCATCCTACCACCTGCATTATGGAGATAGGCAAGAACTGATGGGAACAGAATATAAAGGCTACCTTCTAATCTATTTTTCAGGCCAGAGTCTGGGTGAGGCCCAAATTGAACTCTTCTTTCACTGATGGGATTTATCTTAGAATACAGATGCAGGTTGCACACAGTCACTGCACACAGTCACAAGCACTGTACTCACGTCTCACTGTAGTCAGCCTCCAGGACCGATTGCACTGGCAGATAGCCTCGCTGAGGGTGTTTGCTGAAATAATGCTTTGAGCGGAACTTGTTCTTTAAGGTTGTAGCAAAGTCCCTCATGTTCTCACTGGATGTGGTCTGGAAGGAGACAGGATGGAGGGACTCACTCTAATGGCCTCCAGATAGTCTAGGAAGTTGTGGCTGCTTCCCATGAACAAAGAGTGTGATCAGTACTCTACTTATTCATGCCTGTCATACCCCACTCCTAGAAAGAGGTCTAAAACTGGATACAGATTTCAAAGAGATGACATCTTGGAAAGGTGGTTTGGAAAAACAGATTGAAAGATGAGGCGGTAGGGTAAGGGGGAGAGTGGTAAGGAGTGAGTGGAGCAGGGAATATGCTTAGGGCTCCAGAAGAATCTATGTGGACAGAAAGATCTAAAGACATGTAGACTTTTAGGAAGCAGAGTCAGCTCAGGAAGCCACACATAGGGCAGAGCATAGGAGCAATTGTGTGGCTGGACGGAGTTCATCTGAGCAATGCTGAGCAATCTGGACTCACATGGATGTGACAGGCACAGTTGCTCATGAAAACCAAGTGAAGTTTGTGGGCCTATGTAAAAACCTATCTTTTTTCCCCTGAGGGACTGAGTAATTAATTTAAGCACACATTTTTGTATTGATTAGAAGGGGTCAAAACAATAACAAAGTTGGGTCGGCTTTAGCTCAAGCGGTTACTTCCTCATGCTGGACTTCTCATCTGTCAACAATAACAAAGTAGTTAGGAAGACCAGATGACCTAGTAGAGAACAATATAGGAAACTAGCCAGGAAAAACTCAAGTGAGCCTTACTCTCTCTGTTTCTTTTGAAAAAGTGTCTTTTAGAAGACTGAGATTGTCCTGGACCAACTCTGATTCTAGTGAAGAAGTTTCAGTGGAAGAGTAGAAAAGCTTGATTGCTCCCATTCTACAGAAGCACTAAAACTGTTTGGTGAATGCTCCCCACAGAAAAACAGAACACAATAAGCCAATGCTGGGCAAAGCCTAGTACCTGAGTGCTGCCCATCCTTTCCATAAGGCCCAGAGGCTCCATACCTGGGTATAATACTCCATGATGGGGTAGTGCAGCTTATTGCCCTTGCTGGCCCTGCCTGTTAAAAAGCAGGTCTGGCAGATGTCCACATTAAATTGTTTCAGACTCCGGTACCTTTGGGAGATGAGATGTGATGAAAAACATAATCTAATATATTACAATGACCTCACGCATTTCCATAGCATGCAAATATATGCACATATAAGAAGGAGGGGTGAAGCATGGAGTAATATGTAGCAATGGCTGAATCCTCAATAGATGAATAGCCTTGTTCTAGAGACCATAAATCTCCAGGAAAGCATAAGCTCAGGGTCCCAGGAAGTGTGAGAAACAGTATTGTCTCACTAACCCCCTTCTTTTTTTGAAAAGGAGATGTAGATTGAGCATACTGACATACACATGAAAACACAAGCTGCTTTGAAGGCTAAAACAGGAAGATGGCAAGTCCAAGGTCAGCCTGTACAACTTAGTGAGACTGTGTTACAAAATAAAACATAAAAAAGGGCTGGGGAGATAGCTCATTGGTAGAGTGCTTACATAGCATATCTAAGACCCTGAGTTCAATTTGCAGCATCACAAAAAAGGAAGTAGGGTTTGGTGGGGGTAGTAGGGGTAAAGATCTCACTATATCAACTTTCTAAACAAGTATGACCCAGTAGGGTCCAGGATACCATGAGAAGTTACAGTTCCAATACAAAGTAGATTTATTCTGCTAGCCTTGGTAAAGTTGGCTAAAAGTTACTTCTAAAGGTTATTATAATAACAAGTATTATTACAGAATATAGAATAGCCTTTCAGACATACTTCCAAAACCTGACTAAACTGCCCAGACCTAGTAGTATAAGAATGTGAAATTCCTAGACTTATAGGAGTCAGATATTGCAATATTTAGGGCTACATCCACCATTAATTAGCTCTGTGAACATGGGCAAGTCACATTACACTTCTGTGCCTCATTTGCTCATCTTATACAAAGCAGGGTATTTGTAAGGACAGTTGTACAACAGTGCTCTTAAAAGTTATAAAATTAAACATTTTATAATGACAGCCAAATTCAGCCAAATTTATGATGAAAGCCAGCATCTACCTTTGCAGAGGAAGGAGGGGAATGTGATCAGGGAGACGTCAAATGTATTGTAACAATGTTTTATTTAGTTTGGTTAAGTGTATGTACTGCAGCACGCTGGAGCCAGTTCCTACCAGCTCGCAAGCTATTGATAGCTCATTGGCTATTAAAATTTTAAGGGTTTTCTAAGCCAATAGTTAACACAACCATTTTTTTTTATCGGTACCGGAGATCGAACTCACGACCATGCGCTTGCAAGGCAGGCACTTATGCCGCTGAGCTAAATCCCCAGCCCTCACATTCATTATTTTAAGATTAAGATATAAAACCTCACAATTAAATAAATGATATAAAATAAATGTAATATTCAAAATTCATCTCTTCCTAATTATTATTATCTATGCTCTTGAGGTTATTAACATCTACTATATAGGTTGAGAGTCCTTTATCTAAAATGTCTGAGGCCAAAAATTCTTCAGATTTTGGAATATCTGCACAGACTTTTCTGGTTAGGCATTGCTGATCCAGAAATCCAGAATGCATTTTGGAACATTTCAGATTTCATATTTTTGGATTAGGGGTACTCAATCTATATCAGCATGGTAGAAATACGATAAATGTCATGTGACTATGCATCCCTTCCCTACTAGACTTGGGGACCTCATATAGAGAGTCAAATATCAGGCAGGGGGGAGTATATACCACAGAAGCAAATGCTACAAATTGGGTTTCCTTTTATCTTTCTGGGGAACTGATTGTGAAACATTTGGTGACAAATCATTTGATAAATAGGTATTCTTACAGTATTCATGCTTCATTTTTTGTTAGGTCTGTATACTTCATATTACAACTAAAAAAATTAAATATTTCATCATTTTCAAGTTCTCAAGAAGTTAAACATTCCACAATAGAAAGGACTGCAACAGTATATAATAATACATAATAGATTTACTGTAGATATATTATAATTATATAATGCATTGTTTTACAATTATAATGCATTGATTTGTATGACTCATGACATAGTTCTGAAGATTATCATCAAAGCATATACTCTTTCCTACCTGAATCCTTTGATAGGGCATTGCCTGCAGATAGAGCACTTGGTCTGATGCTTTACTTGCTCAGCAATGGTGACTCGATGCAGAACGGCCAGCCACACCATGGACTGGGGTTCCAAGTTGACCCACTCCAGGAACTGGGAAGCTTCAATGACTGGCTTCCCAGTGCTCTAGGAAAATAAGAAGTCCAATGGAAATGACTGAAGCTCAAAGTATTTTGTTCCTAGTGTTCTAGCCCTCTGAAAATCAGAGAAACAAGCAGGGCCTGGATTGATCTATTCTCCAGTGGTGTCCACCTTTTACCCTGTGGTAGTTGAGCTGGCACCTTCCCTAATAGGACTCCAACCTTAGGACTCAGTAAATTTTCTGTCCTGTTATCCCATCCCTACAAACTCTCTTACATGTGAATAGTTCACATTGAAAGCCCAGCTTTCAGTCCATCTTCCCTTCCTTCCACCTCCCTCCCCTCTCGCTTCCCTCTGGAGTTTCATACTCACAAAACGGAAGCAACTACGGACGCTGGGCTCCACATTGCTGCCCCCAAAGGCTGCCACTTCACCCAGCTGACGGGGCACCTGAATAGCTTCATGGAGCAGGACACCGAGGTGGCGTTGGTCACACTGGCTGCCTGAGTTCGCCACTTGGCTGAAGAGGTCTGTTAGGCACACCATCAAGAATAGCCAATCCCAATGCAGGAATGGCCAGAGAATGGTATGAGGAGAAAAAGCAGAAAAGGAAGAGAGGGAACGAGCACATGGACTGAGCATATGGACTTTTGAAAGTGGAATACCTAGAATTTCATCCCTGATCTTTTAGAAGTCTAGGAGTTTTTAAAAGAGCATTCCTTGAGTTCAGAGAGAAAAAGTAAGATAGACACTAGAAGAAAACATCAGAAATGTAGGAAAAGAGGAGGGAGGAAGAAAGGGGAAATTAAGAGCACTTCCTAGACATAGGTATGTATGATACCACTGGGAAAACTTTCCTCAAGAAGCAAGATGTGAGCTGTGGGCTCAGGGGTACCTGAACATGTGTCACCATCATGGTTGATACCCTCTCCTATTCATATAGCTGATATAATTTGATACTTCAGTAATTGCTCAGTTGTCCACACAAATGGAAGGAAGCCTTGGTATGGACAATTCAAAAAGAGGAGATAATCATCTAAAATGACTGCTAGTGGTACTTAGAGCTTAATATGGACTTTTATTGGTCCCCCTAAGGATCTCCTTCCAAGGCCAATCCTAGCAAACCTCATCTAGAGGCTGTTGTCTATTTACTTTGTATCTTGCCTAAGGCCTAGAAAATACATAGAAGCAAAGGCCAAAAGGCCTGAATTCAAGCTCTAGATTCATGGTTGACTAACTGTAGAATCTTAAGTAAGTTATAAACCATTTTGTACTCCAGCTTCCTTAGTTAAAAATTCAGGATAAATAATCACTGAACATCTCATCTCAAGAGAAAGTTGGGCAAAATAATACAGCCATAAACATGCTTGGACCTATAAATTTTTCTCAGACCACTGTCTTATGTCTTCTGTGATCTTATATAGCACCTATCCTTTGCCATTTAATTATTTCTTTGTTTTGCAATACTGAAAATAGAGCCCAAGGCCTTCATACTGAGCTACAATTTTTTATTTTTCATTTTGAGACAGGGTCTCACTAAGTCACTAAGTTGTCCAGACTAACCTCTAACTTGTGATCCTCCTGCCTCTGCCTCCTAGACTGCTGGGATTACAGGCTTGCACCACCACACCAACTTATTAGCACTTTTTGTAAAAAAATGCTTTTTGTGTGTTTTTGCCTCCTTCTCCAGACTAAACCATTTGAAGGAAGTAACACATCTAATTTAACCTAGCATTCACCACATTTATCAGAGAAGTCAACACACATTAGGACCCAACAAATAGCAATGGTGCTATAGAAAAGTTCAAAATACTGAACACAAGATGGAGGATAGAGGGGAAAGCAAAGGTGCTAGAAACTAGAGAGGTAAAAACTACAGAAGTATATACTGTCCATCTCTCAGAGAAAATATAGTATTTTACCCCGTGTATATAAACACACAAGAAGTCCCCAGGAGCATGTGTGACTTGGCTTCAGCTTCAGATTAGGAGAGGGCTAAGCCTGATAGGGCATGGGGACTAGAACTAGAACCTCAGGGCTCTGGATACTCCAGGCTATAGATCCTAAGAGCTCCAGGTTACAGGTCCTAAGTACTTATATAAGATTAGAAACCCAAAGACATGGAACAAGGAGTAATAACAAGTCTCAGGACCATCTTGGTCTTTGGCTGCTGTGTATTCTTCACAATAGCCTGGGCGAGAATGCATCACAAAGTGGCCTGAGGAGCCCTCTTCTGAGCAATAAGACCTACCTTCTGCTTGTCATATCCCTTCTCCCTGTAACACCTCTCCCTCCACCCAACACCATTCCACACTTTGAAGTTGTACTCACATTGAAGTTTTTCCTTCACTTCTGTGCCACAGAGGCATGCAATGCCAGTCTTAAAGGACAATGCCCGCATCTTTCCACTGCGACCACTAGGTTTAAAAGAACAGACCGAGAACATAAATATATGTAAAGGATTAACATCTTGGCAGTCATTTTCCTCACTGTGTTAACCTCAGCAGAGCTCTGGCCAACCATGCCCCAAGCAGAGTTGGGTCCAAGTCCACCATGAGAGCAACCCTTTCCTACCAAGTCCATTGGAGATGTGCCATTAAATTTATCCAAGAGGTTTCCAGGACTAAAATCTCTTACCTATCAAAAACATTGAGGAGCCAGTTGAGAGTCATGTCTACACATAGTGGCACATTGACTAGGATGCCTCTTTCCTCTTCCAGTCGCTCATATAAGGCAGTTAAGCAGTGAATGACCTCTACCACGTCCATCACATGCTCACTGGTCTGCAGATCATGCTCATTGAAGATTTCTAGAGCTGTAGTTAAAGTTACTAGATCCACTGAGAAGGAAAGGAAAGAGAGAAAATATATAGCCAAAAATAGAACCCTAAGGATTAGAGAAGGGGACAAAGCTACTAGAAGCCTCAAATTTATAAGTATAAAGCAAGCATCCCAACTGTTTGCAAGTATGAAGCAAGCTTACTCTTTACCAACACCATTATTCCAAGGAAGGTAAACCAGGAAACAAACAAACAAACAAACCTCCCCTTAATTTCCATACTCAAAACTATTTAATCACAGTTTTGAGAAGATGGTCAGATGTGAATAAACTCACCTCCTATATTGTATTGAGTCCTAAGGGATCATATGCCATTTTAAATTTCTCTGTCTTTGCACAAGTTTTAACTGTAAATAGATTTCTCCATGAATCTTGTTCTGAGAACCTAGATACTGACTGTGAAGTCTCAGACATAGTTGGATAAATGTGACATGCATCAGAAATTTTTTCTTTCAATTCTGAGGGTTGAACCTAGGAATGCTCTACCACTGAGTTATATCCCCAAATCATTGTATTTTTATTTTGAAATAAGATCTTGTTAAGTTACCCAGGCTGGCTTGGAACTTGTCATCCTTTTTCCTCAGCCTCCTGACCACCTGGGTTACAGGACTGTGTCACCGTGCCTGGCAGTAGGATGTTTTAATCACCAACCAAGCTGAATCAGCCTAACCAGACACACCTGGGTCAGGAACCCTGAATGAATAGTACCCTGGAGAAAGGTCATAGACACACTATATCTGCAGCCACGCTAGGCCCCAACTACTCACATTTGCTTTAATAGTTCTGTTGCTATATCCAATAACCCATGCCAAACCATGGGCTGGGATACTTCCTGTTACAAAGCAGTTGCTTGATTATCCATGTTGGGGCAGGCAAGAAGGGTCAAGTAGTTGGATGGCTATGGGGCTGATTTGGAAATAATTAAACAAGTCTGGGGCTGGAGATCAGTGGAATGACCCTGGAAAGAGAAGGCATCCACAGCCAGTATGTGCCAGGCTTTGGAGAGTTCTTAACAAACCAATCAGCAACCCTGGTCAAGATGGCATGAAAGTTAGAGCCAGAAGACTGATGAAGAGCAGGAGAATAGGGATAAAAGCCTTAGAGAAGCTTGACAGGAGACGTACGGCGGAGGGCCTTCTGGACTCTGCGGAGCTTCATGGCAGTGCGATAAGCTGAGAACTTAATGTTGTTCAGATCAGCTGCAAAGAATAGAAAGAGAAGCTTAGATCAGGGAACTGTAAATTAAAACCACAATAAGAGAAGTAAAACCCATTAGATGGACAAAAAATAGAGGTCTGACATTAGCAAATGCCAACAAGGATGTGTATCCATGAGAACTGCTAGTAGAAGTATGAATTGATACAACCACTTTGGAAAACAACTTGGTATTACCTTCTATATTAGAATACTCATGTGTCCTACCACCTAGCCAGCTATCTATCTTATAGATGATTTCCATTTTTGACCAAAACTCATAGTAATAAATTCTTTTTATATCATGATCCAGAATACATAAACACGTGTGCATGTATAAATAACAAATATTTCAGAAAGCAATTCCTTTCTAGATTTAAAAACACAAAACGTAAAATTAATATTAAATCTGACTCCTGTTAAAGATCTGTTGATACTAATATTTCCTAGTCTACTTCAGGTTTTTAAAATGCTTGTCACAACACACTGAAATGATGTTATCTCTGGAGACTGGAAAATAAACTCTGGAGAAAACCTTGCAATCATGCATGAGAAGAAATGTACAAGAAATCCTCAGTAGCATTGGTCTTTTCAGTTTCAAACTAGAAACTTTCATGTCCATCAACAGTAGAAAAGATGAGAGAGGGGAAGAGAGGTATAAAGGCTGGTGATGGTGGGATGAGTATGATCAAAATAAATTGTATCCATTGAAAGCCCCAAAAATGTGAAACTAGGGGAAAGGAGGGGAAAAGCAGGCTGATGGGAAGAACTGATTAAAGTATGTTGTGTGCATATATTAGCCTGAAAAAATAAAATCCATTAAACAAGTATGCACTAATAAAAATGCGGAAAGAAAACCAGTAGAACAGTTAAAGAAATTGCTATATGTAATGGAACATCTACAGCAGTGAAAAATGAATGAATTATAGTCGCATGCACCAACATGGACAAAATTTGAAGCGTGATGAATTTCTCTTAATTTGCAAAGATAAGGCACAAAAATGCCACACTCACTACAGTTTGGACAAAGCAGATTAGGCTTCACATCTACAAGAATAGTTCCCTAATATGATGTAGAATGGCCCAGGAGTAATATAGAGTCCAGTTGAGAGAAGTGCAGAAGAGAAATAAAGGAAGACTGTTAGGAAAAAGGCATAGTCACTTCTATGCCATCTGCTCATTGACTAAAATTCTCTTCTATTCTTTTTAAAAATCATTTTGTTGAGATATGATTGACATACAAAAAGCTCCATTGATTTAATGTATACAACACAATAAGTTTGGAAAAAAGCTTACACTGTGAAACTATCACCATAATCTAGGTCATAATCCTATCCTTCACCTCCAAAATTTCTTCTCCTGCCTCCTTATTTATGATCAGGATTATTTGTTTATGTGATAAGAACACTTAACCTAAGATCTATCCTCTTAGCAAACTTTTCAGTATAAAAATGGTGCTGTTAACTATAGGCCATATGCTGTACCATAGATTGATCGAACTTACTCTCTTTTTCTTTCTTTCTCTTTCTTTCTTTCTTTCTTTCTTTCTTTCTTTCTTTCTTTCTTTCTTCTTTCTTGAGTCTTTCTTCCTTTCTTTTTTTCTTTCTTTTTCTTTTTCTCTTCTTTTCTTTTCTTTTTTTTTTTTGTCTTTTTGAGACAGGGTTTCACTATGCAGGTCAGATTGGCCTAGAACTCACTTTGTAGCCCTGTCTGGCCTCAAACTCTCAGTGATCCTCCTGCCTCAACATCCCAAGTGCTGGGATTACAGGTGCATGCCACCATGTGCTGCCAATAGGACTTACTCATTTTGCTTAATTACAACAGTGTGGCCTTTGACTGATATTGCCCCATTTCCTCCTCCCTGTAGCCCCTGATAGCCACCATTTTATTTTATGATCTACATGAGTTTGGCTGTTTTGGATTCCTTATATAAGTGAGATCCTCCAGTTTTTTTTTTCTTTTGGTGTCTAGCTTATTTCACCTGGCATAATGTCCTTTGAATTCATACATGTTAAAACAAACAGCCGTATTTTCTGTCTTTTAATGCTAAATATTATTCCACTGCATACATGTAACGTATTTTCTTCATCTGTTGATGGACATTATGGAACAAAAGCAGCTATGTAGATCTCCACGCTACACAGGAACCCCAAATTCTTTTTGTAAAACTTTTATTAGTACATGTTTCTAGTACATAATGATTACATTTACTGTAGGAAATTGTTACATGTACATAACACATTTCAATCCTATTTTCCTCTTCCCTCCACCCCTTTTATTTTTTCATCATTGGATTAATTTATTTATCTTATAAAACCGTATAAAGTCATTTATCATATATATAGGTTGAAAACCAGACTAATAGGCCAAAGAACATACAAAACATGTAAAACAATTATAGAAAGTCAAAGTACACTTTTAGATGCCTTGTCTGCACTGGATTACAATACTTTCTCTTTCTCTTATTATCTGTCTTATTTCGTATGTTATTTCGTATCTGTCTTATTTCGTATATAAGAGTTTTTCATATAAGAGAAACCATGTGATATTTAAGTTTGTGTGTCTGAGTTGCTTCACTTACATTATAGTCTCAATGTGCATCCATTTTCCTACAAATGGCTCAAATTTATCCTTCTTTTGGTGAGTAGTGCTCCGATATGTATAAATACCACATTTTCTTTATTCATTCATCTGTTAATAGACCTATAGGCTGTTTTCAAGATTTTTAGCTATTATGAATTGTGCTGCTACAAACACGGGTACACATATACCACTGTAATATGATGTCTTTAACACTTTTTTGGAAAATACCTAGAAGGGGAATGGCTGGATCAAATGGATTTCTATTTTTAGCTTTTTTGAGAAATCTTCATGCTGATTTCCATAGTTGTTGTATCAGTATACAGTCCTACCAACAATGGAGAAGGGAACCTCACATTCTTACCTAGGGTTTGGTACAACTCTGTCATCTTGGGATGGTCCCAGCATGTGGTCTGCGCCTGGTGGCTATAAACAAAAGCATAACTGGAACAAGCAACCAAACTCTGTCACACTCCTCCACACCCCCCCCAACATGTGCACACTACCCAGTGATAGGTGGCTGCAAGAAATTGCAGGATACAAGGGTGAACCCTAAAGATTGCAAAGCACAAGGGTTCACCTTTACCCAGGAACAATCTTGAACTCTTGGCATGAGGAGGAAAAATTAAACTGGATGGAGGAATCCCAGTGAACAAGAAGGGAGGAGGGTAAGTAGCAAAAGACAGGCAAGGGAAGGGGCATGTAGAGATTGACCTGCTTCTGATTCTGACGATCACTTACTTGATGTAGTAGGGAACTTTATTGGGTGAAATTGCTCTTTCCCACGGAACCTGGACAGACGCTGGTAAAGGAGAAGAGAAAGAGAAAGCAAGCTGGCCACTAATACCTTTCACCTCTTCCAGTCTGCCATTCCCCTGTTTTATTCTTCCCTAAGATAGGTCAAACAAACAAATGAGATGTTTGAGCTCATTGCCAGCTCTTAATATAGCAGCTGAGGGTGTGGCAACCTTTTTTTCTTTTCTTTTCTTTTCTTTTTTTCTTTTTTTTTATAGTGCTTTGGATTGAACCCAAGACCTCTGCACTGAAGTATATCCTTAACCCTTTTTTATTTTTAATTTTGAGTCAAGGTCTTGCTAAGTCAAGCCAGGTTCAAATTTTTGATCTTCCTGCCTCAGCCTCTGAGAGTACTGTGTTTGCTATCATACCCAGCAGGCAAGCATTTCTAATGAACACACTTCTTTCCCTGATGACAGGGTGAGAAAAGTAGAAGAGGTTGTCACTGATGCCCGAACATACTAGAGATGTGGCTATGGATTAACAGGAATACTTGGCTTTGGCTACCCTGAGGTTTCCATCATTCAACTGCAGGCAGCTGGGTTTTTCCCGTGCTACAAAGTAGAGCTGAAAGCCCTTTCCCTAGGAAGCCAACTTTCTCAGGCCTGTGGGACAGGGGGTACTGGTACTGTGTCCCAACTCCCATGAGAAATTCTGAAAACTCATGCTTTTCTCAGCTCTGTCTTTATCTTTTGGTTCTTCCAGGAGAGGATCAGATTACTTGGTTGAACTGCTCACTTCATTTTCCTTGAGTACAAGAACCCTCTGCATGAACAGTTTCATGTCACTATAATAGCAATGATTCTAACCATGGGTATATTTATTGAGCTCCTTCTATGTGCCAGATTCTATGCTTGTGCTTTGTGTGCATGTCTTATTTTCCTTTCAGTATATTCTCACCATATCCACCACTACAACCCTTGTCTGGGCCACCATCATCCTTCACCTGGATTACTGCAATGTGCTCACTAATAGGTCTCCCAGCTCCCACTCTTGCCTACCCCCCACCAATCTATTTTTAACCACATGTTAAAGCATACATCAAATCATATCATCTTTCACTTCAAACCCTGCCAAAAGTTCTCTTTTCCTTCTGGAATAAAATCCAAAGTACTTTCACCTACAAAGCCCTCCATGATCCATCCTCCCTGTACTTCCTCTCTGCTCTCCTCCACATGGGCTTCTTTGCTTTTCCTCAGCACGTCCTGCCTTAAGGACCTGGAACCCTTGCTTAGTATGGGACTTCCTTAAGCTATTCTTGTGATTCATTGTTTTGCCTCTTGGGTCTCTGTTTTATTGTCATTCTCTTAGGAGGTCTCTGCGATGCCTCCTCCCTTAAATCCAGTTCTCCCTAACCATGCCTTCTGGCTTCCTCTACTAGAATGTAAACTGACCAACTGTAACAATTTCTATTGCGTTCTCTGACACAACCCCAGTGCCTAGAAATGTAACTAGTCCACAATAAATATTGTTGAATACATAGTTATTTAATTTTAAAATCTGATTTATAAACTAGGTAACATTTTCCTTTTTTGTACAGATGGAAAAATAAATAGAAGTTCAAAGAGATTAAGCTGTTTTTTCAAGCTTGAATAGCTACTAAGCTGAAGTACACTGACTCACATCCAGATCTAATTGTAGAGCTGATCTTTCCACTACTACATTTGTTTTATATGTACTGCTTTTTGGGTGATGAGGTATACTGAACTCCCATCAGGCCCTTAGGGAACAACGGTAGATTCTCTTGGAAGATGGAAATTTTACTAAGTGAAGTTCAGTTTGGCTCACATACAGGAGAGGAAGTGCTGTGACCCAGGCCCAAAGTCCCGGTGGGCATCCTGCAGCTGCTTCAGCCTCTCACCAACTGACACCTATGGAAAGAACAAGTAGGAAGACAATGGATTAATTCTAACTAGTTCATGTGGGAACACTCAGGTGCCTCTAGGAATCTTTATGAGCTCCTTCATAGACTGGCTCTTTTTCCCAGACCCTTTCACCATCAGCTAATCCTATCCCTCCTTCAACACTGCCGTAGGTTAGAGAAGAGCCTCCCTACTTCCAGCCACAGTGACTCTTCTCCTGCCTCTGTCTACCTGCGTACCCAAATCTAGACAAGTCGTTCTCATTTTTTTGAGTTTAATCATACCCTGAGATTTAGAGACTGAGAAGCCTGTCCTCAACCCCACATTCTTTACCAGTTTTTCCCACGTAGATTTTGTTTCTTTTGGGCTTGAGTAAGTTTTCTCTAAGTTAAATATAATGAAGGACTCCCAGCTCACTTTAGGCTACTCTTCTACCTGTAGCTGTTTCCACCGGACATTGATTTGCTCCAGGGCTCGGGAATTCTCCATTGACAAGTGTACATCAGAAATGGCAAGTTGATGGGCCAGATCATTCACCAACTTTACTCCATCTTTCATTGGAGTGAATTCTTCTTTGAATAGCTGCAGGACCAGAACCCAAGTGTCATAGCAGATAAAGAGTGGGAAGGAGGATCCATCATTAGTCATTTATTCAACTCTTCCCTCTTCACCCAAAAGTTTTGTTTAAACAATACAACTTAGGAGGTGTTTGCCTATTAGGACAACTAGAGCAAGGTGTGTGTGGCCACAGTTTTTATCTGCTTCTTCTCCTCATATCATAAAACTGGGGAAAGAGAAGATTATAGAAGAACAAAGGAGACTACAGCCAAGCCAGCTCCAGATCTAGCACATACACTATAAGAGGCTTAGTCATAATACACAGCAATGGAGTCTCAGCAGAAAGAACACTGTCAGGGTCCAGAAGAGCATCAGGTCTCAGAGGACTGTAGCCAGGGGAGGAGCCATGCATACCTTAATAGCCTGGATGTGATCTGGGAGTGAATCAATAAAGAGATCTCCAATGGGCTCCCAAGTGGCTCGGACTCCCTCTGCTTGGGTCAGAGTAGTGCTCAATTCCTCCATTGCCCCATGAATCTCCAATAACTGCTCTAGAGTGCGCTCAATGTGGTGGTGCTGGTCCACACAACGAGCTGTCAGCTTCTCCCATAGTTCACTGGCTACTGTTGCCTGCTTCCACACAAAACGGCTAAGATTCTGGATCCGCTGTCTGGGGGAGGTATCTGCAAGTGTAGGCAGGAAGTCAGGTGAGGCTAACCTTAACGAGACAGGAGCAGCTCTGGGAAAGCTAGAGACAAAGACATCCCTCTGTGTGTGTGTGTGTGTGTGTGTGTGTATGCACAGATAATGTGTGTACATATTTATGTATATATTCATATACAAATATGTACTTTTCTATAGTTGAACCCCTTTTGGGCATTAAGTTATTTTAGTCAAACTATTTTGAGATTTTTTTAGATTCACATGCAATTGTAAGAAACAACACATAGATTTCATATTTCCTTTACCCAAATGGTGTTATCTTGTAAAAGGACAGTCCAGTATCACAGCCAAGATTTTGATATTCATACAGTCCACTAATTTTGTTCGGAGATCTTTAGTTTTATTTGTACTTATGGCGTATACATGTGTCTTGTCTGTACAAATTTATCACATGTTGGTTTGTGTATCCATCTCCACAGTTAAGAGACCATTTTAGTTTTTCTCACATCATGAAAATTTCCTCATATTTTTAAAAAATGAGCAACATAGTAAAATATTTCAGGACATGTAATAAGGTGAATCATCCACAGCACTATTCACACCATCCTGGAATGTGATTTTGTATTAGTGTCTGCTTCCCATCTACATCCAAAGAAGGGAGGCATTATTTTATGTCCCAGACCAGGAGAAGTTGACTGGCATAAAGCCAGTAAAGCTGAGCTCCTAATTTATAGATTTCTTCTTCCTCCCTCAAAACTTCCTCTTGGAAGAAGATTCAGAGCCTCAAAGCCCCAGGCTAATTAGAAGTGTCTTTCTCTTCTGAGTTTATCTTATGCCAGGCCCATTGGGCAGTAATTTAAAGTAGTCGCCCTCCTATTGGAAAGCTAGAAATAAACTGAGAGTAAATGGAATTGACAAAGGACTCAATTAATTAAGACTCCTCTCTAGGCTATTCAGAGCTCATCTCAGCGTACTGAGGATTCTTCCTGGCGAAATGGGCTTGCTGGGCTACCATTTAGATCTAATCATCACCATGGATCCTAACCTGCTGCTTTATTTGAATCTAGATGGAGAGTGGCCCTCCCTATTGAGAGAAAGGTTGAGAAGTCACTATGGTCAGTACTGAAAAGCCACAATCTTTCCTCTAAAATGTTATCACCTAGCGGGGCATATAGCTCAGTGGCACGGTGCCTGCCTGGCAAGTGCAAGGTCCTGAGTTTGATTCCTGGTACAAAAAAGAAAAGACAGTGGACTTCCAAATACCTGGCTGGGAGTTTAGCTCAGCAGTGTAAGTGCCTGCCTGGCAAGCATGAGGTTGTAGGTTCAATCCCCGGTACCAAAAAAAAAAAGGAAAGAAAGAAAAGGTCATCACCTAATATTTTAGATTTTGAAAAGCTTTCTATTTGTTGTTTGATTAGAGCATTGCCATATGTCTCTCTAGGTTGAAATAAAGCAATATTTTTTCTTTAGCATACTATAACTTTTATTCACTGAGTTGGTTCAGTTCAAGTGTTTTTTTTTTCTTTTCTTCCTTTTCATGCCTCATTAAAAGACCATATGTACAACACAGCTTTGGGACTTCATGCTGGAGATTCTGTTCTCCTTGCTTTTACTTACAATATGAATCTTTTTTTTTGTCTTTTTGAGACAAGGTTTCGTTATGCAGTTCAGGCTGAACTTGAATTCACTTTGTAGCCTAGGCTGGCCTTGAACTCCCATTGCTTCTCCTGTCTCAGGTTCCCAGTGCTGGGATTACAGGCATGCACCACCACACCTGGCTACAATATGAATCTTGCTCCTCTTCAATTTTGGATTAATGAAAAAACTACCCTCCCAGATAACAGCAGAGCAAATGAGTTTGAGGAGGGCAGAAATGTGTTTGCTCAACGGTATATAGCTCACAAAGAAGAGGGAAGAGCAGAAGATCACTCACCTTTACTTTCAGAATGAGGTTCTTCTAGTTCCTCAAATGGATGCTGAGACAGGAAGGCTTGTGCTGACTCCAGCACAGAGTAGACATAGGGGCCCCGAGACTTGACTTCTTCCATAAAGGCCTGTAAAATTTTGTAGTATGATCAACAGGAAAAGAAAATCTTTCAACCACTTTAAATTCCACCCTATAACTAACAGCCTTTCTTCATAGTGCAACTTAGTCTCTTTGCTTTAGTGGATAATGGGTTGCCACATGAAAAGAGGTGTAGTCCTCTGCACAGGTAGAACAGTGACTTAACACTGGAAGGTCTATTTAGTATGAAATGAGTTTGGCTGTGCTGCAGCACAGAGAAAAATGTGGGGATCTTGGTATTCCTAAAGCTTCAGAAAATCCCCTGAAAAGGGCTTAGAAAAATCAAAAGCAGGATGATAAGGTTTATATTAAAATTTTTGTATGAAATATACACAGAATGTATAAATCAAAAGTGTATGACTCAGCACATTTCCATGGCATGATTCCATCTGTGTAACCAGAATTGAGATCAAGAAACAGAACTCTACTAGCATTCCAGAAGGCCCCCTGGTGGTTCCTTCCAGTCACTTTCTCATCCTTTCCCTTAAAGGGTGACCACAAAGGCTTAACGGTGCAAGCCTGTAATCCCTGCACTCTGAGAGGCTGAGACCAAAGGGCCCAGCTTGGACAATTTAGTGCCTTAGTAAAACTCTGTCTCAAAAAAAAAAAATATTTGGGATCTACTTCAGTGTGAAGGTCCCAAATTCAATTCCCAGTACTGAAAAAGAGAAAAATGGGCTTGTGGGCATGGGTGTGGGTGTGGGTATGGCCACAATTCTGACTTGTAAAAGTATCAGTAAACTTTGCCTATTTTTGAACTTCATAAAAATAGAAACATAGCATATACTGTTTTTATTTTGAATATTTTTAGGTCTTTTTTGAGGCAGGGTTTCACTTATTTGCTTCAGGCTGGTCTTGAACTCACTTTGTAGCCCATGCTGGCCTCGAACTTGTAGCAATTCTCCTGCCTCTGCCTCCCAAGTGCTGGGATTACAGGCATGTGCCACTATGCCTGGTTTTAGCATATACACTTTTTATATCTAACTTTTTTTCACTCAATATACTGTCTGCAAGGTTTATCCACGCTAAGGCATACTGTTATAGTTTGTTTTCCTATTGTATTATTCCATTCTGTATTCATTTTCAAGAAATATTTATTATTATTTTCTAAATAAAGAGGTAATATACATCATAGAAATATTTAAAATTTCAGAAAAGCATAAAGAATTAAAGAGAGTTCTAATTTCACCACCTAGTATCAACCAGTGTTGACATTTTGATATAGTTCCATTCTGTCATTCATATAGTATGTATATGTACATATCTATATACATTCTTATACAATTGAGATCCATCTGTATATAGTTTTAGATCTGTGTGTTTTTCCTTAACATTATACTATGTTCCTTTCCCCATTTTCCCAGTAAAAATTAAGGCAGGATTTTAAATATGATGGAAAAATTTGACTTTGCAGCATGCTAACCACAGAGCAATAGGACTGTATACAGCTTCAATATTGTTTTAAGGGTGTAAGCAGAACTAGGGGTCTGTAAGATACTTCAGCAGGAGTCATTCTCTACTGAGACTATACACCATAGTCCCCATAATTCTAACATACCGCATGTGTTTCCTTCTCCTGTTGCACAAGAGCCACATCCCCTTGGAGGGGCAACTGAGCTGACAATTCTTCATCCTTTTGACTGAGCCAGTCAATAATCTCTTGGAGAGGGAGCTGAAGCTTTCCACTGTGGTCTGAGAAGGCCTCTAGGCGAGCACTGCACATAATGGGTAAGACCAGTGATATTAAATCTTTTTAAGTGGCAAAGCGTAAATTTTTCTAAACAAACACTTATGTGGAATCTTAACATATAAGTAGATTGAGAGAAGCTGCTTTAGTTGATGTGGAAAGGGGCCTGGAACCGTTACTCATCCAAAGGCGTTCTCAAGCCTCTCTACATGGAACACAGTACTAAAACCAATAGGTCAAACCACAGGTGTGGGTAAGTATCCCAAACTCAATTGGCTTAAAAGTCACTCTGTGGATCTCAGTTACTTCAGGTACATACTCATCATTAGGCTGGGAACGGGAAACTGAGTAAGGGTATAAGGATGACAGCTGCATGGCTCTCTTATTTTTGGTTAGAATCCAGATCACGTCAAACTGCTCATGCATAGAGGCTGCTCTCAGCCTCCTCCTTGAGTAGGTGAGGATGCAGTAAGTAGAAAGGGCAAAGTGAATGGTTAAGCATGGACATGCACATGTGCAAATATGCATATAAATACAAGCAGCCCAAGGGACAGAGTAGTACTGGTTAGAGATTTGAGATATAGAAAAAGAAAATTTTTTTACCATATAATCATCTGTTTACCTCCCCCAACCCTCAAATAAAATATAAGCTGAGGTCTAAGTGGTAGGAAGTTGGAGGCCAGTTAAGACTGCATGCAAACATCGAGTCCATTCTCCTTAGCTGGCAGTAACAATTACCTTTACTTTTTGCTTTCCTACACCTGGGTCAAGCTCTTTACCTAAATTATTGCTTCAACTAATTCTCACAACAATCTTATGAGATAGGCCTTACTACTGCCCAGAAGTCTAGCTTGGTCAAGTTCAGTTAAACCACTTGTGGTTTCCTTAACTCCAGAGATTGCATTCTTTCCAATTCTAAAAATTGCCTTATCTCCATCAGAGTCCATTAGAAGCTAGGAGTCTGGGCTTTTATGATAGGGGATGATGAGGGAAAATTGCAAGAACACAGAGAAGTAGGAGAATAGGGGAATGATAACAACATAGCAATTGCTTTCAGCTCTTACTGAGTTGCCCTTACCTGCTTCATAATGCATGCATAGATGAGAATAGAGTGTATAAAAAGATAGATCAGAGAATAGTTAAGACCTATCAAGATAAAGGTCAGTCATGAGAGGAAAAAGAGTAGAAATGATCATTTTTTTCATTTACACATCAGCATGTTTAAATTTAGAAAGTATCTTCCTATCTTAGCTGAATCCTAATGACATCAGTGTGGGGTACTTAAGTATTATTCCTCTACTCATTTTTTTCTTTAAAAAAAGTAGAGGCTAAAATTCTAAGAACTCAGACAACTTATCAAAGATTATGCAACTACTTAAAACTGAGGCTCAAATCTACATCTCCTGACTTCTAATTCTAGGTTCTTTCCACAGAGTGAGAGACGGAAAGAGAGAAGTGGATGGTGAGGCTGAGGAAAAGGGGACACATAGAAAGACAAGCTTCAGTGGCAAAAGGAGCCCAATGCTGTCCCAACCAATTCCTTCAGGTACCTGTTTCTAGGGACCAAGCCTTACCGGAGGTTGTGAGACTTCTTTTTTATTTCATTCCAACACAGATTCATGGCTGATGGTTCCAGGGGGCCAACAGCACCAATAGACCCGTTCAGCAGCTTTGGAAATAGGCAAGGAACCCCGGCACCATCCCAAGGAAGTGCAGGGGCAGTGGTAGCAGCTCTAACCTGGAAAGAAACATAGACATCCTGTGATTCCTGGAGTATGCTATGTCCTAGTCTGTGCCTAGCCAAGGGTGGGACTAAAGTGAATAAGGGGTAAGAAAAATTGGTCCTAGAGTTCAGAAATATCACTGATCTGTGTGGATGTGTTCAGAAAGTGAGATATGAGACTCTAAATTCTTCTCTTGGTATAGATCAGTCACATAGAAATGCTGACTACTATTACATTAGTCTTATTATTGTAAATTCTGCCAGGACCACTGCCTATGTGGGGTTCTGGAAGTACATTTGCATTAGGTAAGAAGTTGGTTGGACATGTCGAGATGTTGACAGCCATAGGATTCAAACTGAGCTTCATGGTCCCATAGTTTATCTAACTTTCCAGGAAATATAGCTGAAAGGCTTCCCCATAAAGATTCAGAGAGGGAGCAGACCAGCCTGAGATAACTATCAGTAATAAGTATTCTACTTCCCAAATGGACATATGCCTTGATATCGCCTCTCCCGCTTTTTTACTTGTACATCCCACATCAGTTAGGAAAACTGAAAATCATCCTAACAAGCAGTACTCATGAAAATGGGCATGGGCTGAGAAAGAGTTAAAGCAGCATTCTGGATCCTGATTGCCAAAGGACTCTGATCAGAGTCAGCAGCCAAGAGGACTAGCCATGGAGCCTGCCAAGTCTAGGCTTGGGCCCTTAAGCTCATCATCCTTCACTTGTGCTCTTGGGCACTGGTAGTACTCTATCAGGTCATTGTGGGGTCAGGGAAATGGTGGTTATACCAAATTACCCATAAGAAGGTAGCTATCTACAGAATAATGCCAGGACTGCCCAGTCAGGGAATGAGGTATGCAGGGAAGAAGAACTGAAGGAGGAAATTTCAGCCTAGGCTGTTCTACCTGAGTCTAGGGAGACCTACATGCCCACCTTCCCATTTATCTACATGCCTGCCTGTGGGAAGAATCTGGCCTTGGTGGTGGCTGAGAGTCCCATAGTCCTCTTTTCCCCGAAATCATACTTCCTCCTCACACAAGACTTTCCAGGCAATGTAGGAAAACAACCACCCCATTAAAACCGCAGCTCATATCTACACCATGAAAGAGAAGTGAGAAATCTGAAGAACTCTGGGGACCAAGCTCACAACTTAGCCACCCTATGGCCCATGAGACCATCCTACCTGTACTACCTGGGGAGTTCAGGGCAGGATCAAGCAGCTCCATGATTATCCCTCGCAGGAATCTGAACCCAGTATCTGGGGAGCCACAGGCAGGCAGAGTTCCTGATGAGCTCTAAGCAGCTCTGCTCAAGAAGGCAGACAGAGCTGAACCAGGCCAAGAGGCGGGGGTTGCCACCCTGTTTATTTACTGACCCCCCAGGAATCTGGAGGGGGCGGCTATGTCAGGGCCTGGACAGTGAATCAGCGCTTTGTTCCTGGGGAATTCCGGCTTGCTCCCAACTGGGCCCGCCACACCGGGGCCAGGATGGTCCTTTTGAGCTGGCAAGGATGGCATAAGTGGGACTGGGCAGTCCGTGGTGCTGAGTAGGGGCACACAGAGGGTAGTGCTTGTTGGTTTATTTTCTCTTTCCATTGAAGACACAAAGGGCTCACTTTGTTTCCAGGCTTGCCCCTCTCCTGAAGTGGACGAAAGGATTAGACCACAAGTTGTCTGACAAACCTCTGGCAAACAACTTTCCCAAAGCATGGCAAGATGAGCTTAGAAAATAAGCAACTAAGTAAGTCTCTGCAGTGGCAATGAAGAATGTGTGCGGCACAGTTGGGGATAGACATGGCAGCATTGGGAAACTGAGGTAGTAGAATCCTTCTGAATGTGATTATCCTTGAGTTAGTATTAGGGTCCAGAAGATTCACTGGACTCCACTGGGAAAACAAGGGGTTGCTCCACCCTGCCTTGGAGAGGCAGATAAGATTCCAGCGAGGGCCATAACCTCAAATCTCTCACTATATCCTGATGATGGGGGGGCGGGGGTGGGGAACGGATGGCCTCTGGGCATCCCTTCATAACCCTGTAGGGAATGAGAGGGGACAATGGAACCTAGAAACTTCATGCAGGGGAGCCAGTTTTAGAAAGTCTCCTGTGTCTGCCATTGTTACTATGGATGGAGTAGGAGAAAGCGCTTTCCCATAAGCCATTGGACAAAAGGAAGAACCTCTCTTGGAAGTGGCTCCATGCTCTTTTTCATCTCTAGCAGACTTGCCTAGGAAAGGTTAACATTCCTGAGCTTGGCCCCCACCTGTCAGCACTTAGGGAAAACACTTCATTTTTACCAAAAACAGTTCTGTTTCCACCCTTATTTATCTCCCACAGAGTCTTCTGGGCTTTCCACAGTCCTACATTGTTTACATGCTGAGGCCCACCTACAGGAATAGTTGGAACAGCTGCCTGCCCTTTCTAAGGGTTTGAGGTTGAGCCAACTAGGGTGGCTGGAGGATGGCAGGGGATAACAGGCCAAGAGTAAGGAGTAGTTCTAGTTCTCAGCTTCACTTGTGCTGGGATAACTGGGCTCAAGCCAGTCTCACAGAATCCTCTGGAATGGAATGTCCCAGAGTTAGAATGGCCTTGGTCCCTCGTGACCCAACCATAACCAAGGTGTGCTGGCTCTAACCTGGGGAGATGCACCCATGATGAGCTGGGCTTCACCTAACTTATTCTTTCATCACCACCCCCAGAATTCTTAGTTTCCTAACTCCCATTTAGCTCCTAAATTGTTCTCCAGTGCCCTGTTCATTCTGTCCTAGTTGCCTGTATACTGTCAAGTCCTGCCTTGAAGAGCAAGGCACACAGTAGTCAAACCATGAAAAGTAATTATTTTTTCCCTTTCCCAGTCAATTGCCTTCTACTAATGACTTTTGTGGCCAAGATATTTGCTTCTCGCAGCCCATTTCCTTTAGGGCTATCTACAATCTCTTGAACTTTTGAGATAAAAGCCTTATGGAAGGAAGAAAGAGAGACTAGACCACTGAAAGAGAGACAGGTAGGACCGTACTATTTGTAATAACAAAAAGAAGCCTTGTGCCCCACCCCTAACTAAGTTATAATGCTTGGAGGATGTACACAATGAACGCAGCAAGCCTTTTGGAAAGGTATAGGCTTCTTTATCCCTTCAGCATGTGAAAGCCCCACTCCAGGTAAGGGAAAGGTTACTGGGGAACTCTAAGTTACCTGGATTTCACAATATGTTAGAAGCAGTAATTTTTGTTTTGCTAGATGCAGGAAAACTGCTAGGGAGGACCTGACCCTCATGCCTTTCTATATTTTTGTTTTCCTTCATCATCCTTGCCAAAATTGGCTTGCCAGCATCCACGTTTGCCATCCCCACTATCTTCCCCTCCCTGTAGATTCAGCTTCAACTTGTTCCCTAGCATCAACTTAGCATTGTAGCCTGTATGTGAGATTTTAGGAGCTATAGCACTTGTTCATACTTCCTTGGCCTCTGGAATTCAAAACCTTGTAGAGAAACTCAAATATGCCTATGTGTCTCTTTTCTTCAGTCAACTTTCCTTAGATACCTCTCATTGTCCAAAAGACAACTCCCCTCTCTAGATCATTGTCTCTCATATATCCTCTAACCACCTACTAACATGCACACCACTATCACTACGTTCCTAGGGAAAAAGAGAGTAAAGAACTAACTATGAAACCAAGAGAATTATAAAAGGGGCTGAGTGGGCACTTGAGAGGAAAATACCTGTAGAATATGAGGTATACTACAGAGAAGCCAAGGCAAGGGAATGTCCTGACTTGTCCTAGCCCATACCCTGAAGAATCATGCTGTTCTAGGACCTTCCCAGATCTGTATCCCTTGGAAAGTTAACATGGAATTAGTTTCCATCAACCACAATGGACCCTTTGGCGTGCCCAACCCAATACCCTTCATTACCCTATGTCCCCCGTAAAAGACCTTGTGAGTGAAAAGCTCCTAAAGGAGGCCCCATGCTACACAAGAGGTTTCATGTATACAGATAATACCCCTGAGCCTTAAAAACAATACAGATCCTATGCTCAGCCATTTCCATTTCCGTAGATCTATTTTTTGCTATCAGACTCTTACCTGAGGCTGGGGGCAGGTGCATTGGAGGCTGCTGCTGTGATGGAACTGGTCAGCAGCCCACCACTCACGACATCGTGGGAGGGTGTAAGGGCATCCCTGCATGACCATAGGTTGCATGAGAACCAAGGATCATGGGGAGATGAGGATGGGCAGCAGACACGCTGTTGACCATTTATTACCTGGAAAAGTAACAAGGAGAGATTTAGAGTCAAGACCTAGAAAAGGCCTGGGTCCAGCACCAACTCATAGGTGCCTTGACTAGTTGTACATGCCACTATTAAAAGCTTACTGACCTACCCAATAGTTCTTCCCTGGCTACTATGCACCATAACAGACTTTAGTTATCAAGCAAGGAAGTATTTATTATTTACCTATTATGCTTTGTACTAAAGATACAAAGATGAGTTACCATCTAGGATGGGTGGAGAAGGCAATCAAGTAACCTAATACTAATAGAATGCTTTTGTTGCAGATGGTATAATCAAGGTTGGACCAGAAGGAAAAAAACTAACTTTGAGAATGTGCACAGATTCAAAGACTGTATTTGAGATGAATCTTGAAAGAATGACTAGACACTTATCTATGCAGAGAAGGGGCAAAGCAGAAGAGTGTTCATGGTAGGCCAATCCACCTGAGCAAAGGTTGATGTCACAAAAGTGCAAAGTATGTTCAGAGAACAGTGAATTCAGCATGCCTAGAGTTTAGGAGACAAGTAGATAAAAATGAATGGGGCCTGCCTCTGAATAGGTCATATACAGAGAGAACAAACATGGTAAGTAAGGACCATAAAGTGTTATTTAAATTCATAGTAGAAATATTTACAGGATTGAATAAGGAGGCAGATGAGGGAAAGTTGAGTTCTGTCTGGTCATGTAATGAAAATTTCCCCTAGAGGAAATGTGCTTGAGGTTAGTCATGAAAGAGAAATGGGATTGCCATTAGGCAGGTAAGATAAAACAAGAAAGAATGTTTCAAATATCACAAATACAAAATGTACATTCAGTGTAATCAAAAAACAAGGTAGGTGTCCCACTGGGTGTAGCAGAAAGTAAGGCTGGAAAATGAGGTCGTGCCAGATTGGGCCATACCTTGAATGACAAGCAGATGATTCTAGCCTTTGTCTTCTAAACAACTGGATGGCACTGAAGATTTTAAGCAGAGGAGTGACATGACCAGATTTTCCCTTCATAAAGGATATGCTCTTCTGTCAGCCTTGTGCAGTGATCCTCCAGAGGGAAGAAGGCATGGAGATGCTGACAGGATAAGCAGTTGCAGTTAGGATGGAGCAGGTACTGGAGCTTCCAGAGATGTGGGATAGGCACAATCTATATGGCTGTGATCAATTGGATGTGAAAGGGGAGGGAGGTGAAAAGAGTTAATGTTTCTAATTTGGTAGTTGGATGAATAATGATACCAACAACAAGAAAAAGAAGACAAGAGAAGCAAATTTGGAGTGGTAAGGGGTGAAGTCAGTGTTACATAACAAGCTATGCTGGGTACATACTGAGCTTTAGATGCCAAGTGCTAAGCTTAGAAAAGAAGAGTTATGGGAAGAGATGAGAAAGGAGAGGAAAGGGAAGTAAAGAGGATCATGACTCAATATGCATATATACCAATATCACACAGTGAATATATTTATTATGTACCACATAGACATAAAATATTTTTAAGTAAAAAAGAAGAGATACTAAACAAAAAATTAAATGTACAAGTCAATTGAAAGTATAGTGGATGTATGCAAATATGATCAGGATGGGTAGGAAAGATGATGTTTGCAAATGATAAAGCTGATCCCTTTTCATGCCTGGCAAAAATATGTAAACCTGGCTCCAAAGGGCAGGAACTGAGAGCCTTTAATTTCTGATGCTAATGATTAAATAGGTATCATTTTTAGACTCTGTCCCAGTGCTTTCCAACATATTAGGTGTAAGGGCGCCTTCTTAAGGTTAAAATAAAATCTCACTTCACCCACTCACACCCACAATAGTAGCTGTGTTTTTAGAATTTACAGAATGAGAAAAACACATAAATTTAAAGATCTGTGGACTCTCCTTGTATAAAATACCCTTCCTCCTCAGGAGCCTATGGTGTATTTTGTCCAAAGATTAGGGAATATTGTAGATTCCAAGGTAAAAGAGTTCATGGTTTGAAAGACACTTTATTAAAGTCAGCATCTCTTGATATTATATAGCTGCATAGTTCTTGATTACCACAATGATTCCCCTAAGAATTGCTGAAAAGATGGTTCCTCTGTGATCAGACACTACTAAAAAATAATTACTCAAATAAAAAAAGAGTATTGCTATGGATGTGCTGTAGATATGTTATGGGCATAAGTGTCTCAAGTTGCTTTTGGATTTATTTTAATATTAATATTTTCTATTTTTGTTGATTACACAGTAATGCATTTTTTGTTTGTTTTTGTACTGGGGATTGAACTCACAACCGTGTGCTTGTGAGGCAGGTGCTTATGCCACTGAGCTAAATCCCCGGCCTTTCATGTTCTTAAATTAAAAAAAAAATCATATTGTTCCAGGGTGAGTTGCATCCCTAGACCTGAAAAGTTAATCCTTTTAAAAATCTTCTGCCAGGCACGGTGATGCACACTTGTAACTTGGGAGGCTGAGGAAGGAAGATCACTTCCTTTGAGGTCAGCCTGGACTAAATAGCAAGACCCTGTCTAAAAAAAAATCTTTTCATTTATGGTGCTAGAGCCCAAACCCAAGACTTGCATATGCTAAGCAAACACTGTACCACTGAGAGTGCTTACTGTATTCTTTATAGAAAAACTGGAAAAATATGAAACTCATATGGATGAAAACAAAAATAATCTGTATTGTTACTGCCCAGAGATAACCATTACTAAAAGGTATGAAGACATAATAGTTTTTCTATGAAAAAAATATATATGTACTTTAAAAATAAAATAGTCATTATATGCTATCTTTTTATAACCTGCTTTTTTCATTTGGCATGCATTATCTTAGGATGTCATGAACTATTCCTCTACACCATGATTTCTAACAGCTTTATAAAGTGGTAGAGCACTGTGGTGGAGGTGACAGCCTCTGGAATTAGACAGACTCAAAGTGTACATTATTCAACCTATTAGTAGTGTGGCCTGGAATAAGTCAGGCTCACTGAGTCTCAGTGTCCTCATCTGTGAAATCGGCATAACAATGATACTATCCTCACAGAATTATTCTACTGCTTAAAATTAATATATATTATATTTAAATACCTTAGTATACTGTCTGGCAAAAGTACATGGCTCAATAAGTGTTAGGTTTATTGTATAGTATTCTATAGAATGGACTAACATTTATTTTAAGAATTAGATATATGCTTGTAATTCTTCTGTTTTAGAAGTCAAACTGCAATGAACAACCTTGTGTATATTTGTGATTCTTTCCTTAAGATAGTTTGCTAGAAGAGGGAATTCATGGATTAAAAGTTATAGAACCAATTTCAGCCTTGTGACACGTATTTCTAAATTGCCATAGGAAAAAAGTTTTATATCACTTTGTATCACCATTAGTCATGTATGAGAGTGCCAATTTCTCATTATACTTGCTAACAGTAAGTATTTTTACTTTGTTTGCTAGCTTTGTGACTGAAAATGACATCTTGAATACTACTTTGCATTTCCTTAATTACTAAGGGCCTTAATTCCCCATCCTCATTTTAGTGGCCATTTGTATTTCTTCTTTTGTCATTTCCTTCTCTGCAAATTAACTTTCTTTCTTTTTATTACTTTACTGATCTAATACCACTATGATAGTTCAAAAAACAAAAGTAAGGTAAATCCAGGGATCAGAGAATTCATACCTTCTAATCCAACACAGGCAGAAAAGGAATAAGCTGCTTCTGCTCTTAGTGTGCCTATCCTCTATTTGTAGATTTTGCTCCTGACTGTGACCTCAAGTGATTTCACCTTTCTATGCCTTGGTTTACTCCTGTGTCAAATGTTAATATTAGAGGCTTCCAGCCAGGTGTGGTGGTGCATAACTATAATCTGAGCACTTGGGAGGCTGAGAAAGAGTGATGCAAATTCAAGGCCAGCTCGAACCAGATAGTGAGATTGTCTCAAAAAAAAAGAATCTCTCTCTCTCTCTCTCTCTCTCTCTCTCTCTCTCTATATATATATATATATATATTCCAAACACCAAAACACTATTATTTTCTCTATACAGCATGTTTTTATAGTTTGTTAGGCTGTCTTTCATGATCCTTGGTTTACCCTGATAAAGTTAGCCAGGCAAAATTACAGTCCTATTTATATATAGACAAAATGCTGAGACATAAGTGAACCTAGGCCTCCTGAGGCCTTGGCCAGTGTTTTTTTTACATAAAGATTTCTCTGCCTCTTTATTTATTTTCATCCTGCCCTAAATTACCACCTGAACACACTGATTCTTTCACTAGTCTTCCTTTCAATTTGCAGAGGCTAGGAGGAATTGGAGATGAATCAGACTTGGTCCTTAACTTGCAACTGTAGGAATAATACATATACACAAAAAAGTATAATTTTTTGTCTTTTTGAGGCAGGGTCTCACTATGCAGTTCAGTCTGGCTTTGAACTCACTTTGTAGCCCAGGCTGGTCTCAAACTTGCAACAATCCTCCTGCCTCAGCCTCCCGAGTGCTGGGATTACAGGCATGCACCACCACATCCGGCAGAAAAGAATCATTTAAGACAGAGATAATTCATACTGTATGTGGGACTCAGAAATCATGCTGCAAGAGGACACAGAGGAGGACATGTTCACTTCTAGTTGGAAAGAGTTAGGATAAGTTTATGAAAGGGATGATTTTGAGACAAGGTAAAAGAGGATCAGACACATAGAACAGAGGATATTTTGGCAGTAGAAATAACTCTCATGTACTCTCCGCCTAGGAAATCTTGTTAGATACCAAGCTGTGTCTTTTAGTATCAATAAATACTAGAAATATTGCTTTCATTCTGGAGAACACATATAAGCCCTTCCAGCAGATTTAGGGGAGGTGTTTCTCTTGGGTAGGATAAAAGCATTAAAAACATGGAAAATATACACCTTGCCAACATGGAATAGTCTCTTAAGATATTTTAAAGAACAAAAAGAAAAAGTCAAAATGGTCTATATTTGTATAAAAAAGGAAAATATGTGCTTATATTTGTATAAGAGATTGCTGGAAAGTATACAAGAGAACCTATTACCATCAGAGACAGAAATTTTGTGGCTACCTACTCCATTCCTTTGGAATCTCTCTCTTCTCTTTTTAATTTGCAGGAAGTAGAACTGCAAGGCAGGAAGGCCTGTCCTCTCAGGGAAAGGACTCTGTCTTCTTTCAGGGATAGGACATTTACTTCAACTTCCAGCATTGTCTTTTTGGGGCAGTCCTTAGAAGGGGAAGGGAGTTCTTAGAATGCCATGAGATGTTCTGAAATCATCTCTCCAACCAAATCTTATAGGAAACATTTCCTGAGGTTTGTGGGTCCTATACTTCCTTTCTGAAAGGTAATTTACTTGAGGGCCTTTAATCTAGGAACAGGGATTACTTTGGAAAAGTCAGGAGCTATGGTGAATGAAACAGAGATTTCTAAAAGGCCTTTATTCTTTTGAACAATCAAAAAGAAAAACATTAGTGAAGACTGGGCATGATGGCATATTCCTGTAATCCCAACAATTGGGAGGCTGAGGCAGGAGGATTGTTGCAAGTTCAAGACCAGCCTGGGCTACAAAGTGAGCTCAAGTCCCAGCCTGAACCATATAGTAAGACCCTGTCTCAAAAAGACAGAGAGAGAGAGAGAGAGAGAGAGAGAGAGAGAGAGAGAGAGAAAGAAAGAAAGAAAGAGAAAGTGTGTTATTTTCCAGATAGCATGTACCATGCTCTCAATGGAAACTGACAGTAGCTGCTGCTAAACATCCTTCTTTGTCTCCCCACCCCAGCTCAACATTGCTGTATCCTTGGATTAACACTCATGAGGGCATTCTCTGCCTGATTAACAAATCGAAGACAGACACCAACTACCCACATAGCCTCAGACCCACTTACTAGGCTGGGACATTTGGCCTGATGCTGATAAAGGAAGGGAAAGCAGAAGGAAAGGGGGATGGGAATTGGCCTCCAAGAGAAGCAAGCTATTTCAAAACACTCCAAGCTATGAGCTAGCTCTCAAGAGTGGAAACACTACAGGAGGTAGAAAGGAAATCAGAGAAGACAAGGTAAGGCGTGGAGGGGGTGCGGGTACCAGGGAAAACAAAGGGAAGCAGGGAATAAACAGAGATCAAATGAGCCCTTCAGTCCCAGCCTTTTAGGTCAGAGCCTGGGTTACTTCAGGGTAGTACTCCTACATCATTTCTGCTGACCAGAATACTCATTTGTTCGGAGGTCCTGTGTTTCCTCTCTTCCTGCTTTCTAGCCAGTGCTTTCTAAACACCTTTCCTTCCCTCTCACCAAGAAATCTACCCTTGGACAAACAGCATGTTATTGAAAACCTAAAATAAATAAACATCTCTTTCCTCTCAAAGAAGCAAACCATGGACCTTCCTGCTATTCATTTTTAGATCATAGTTTCTCAAATTTGCTTGAGTTTCTATTTCTGGGTATCTTTTTCTTCTTTATGAATCCAAGCAGTGGCTACTACATTATGAACATTTTTTAATGCAAGTTTTTCCCCAAAGGCACATGCAGGCATGCAGGCATGCGGGCATGCAGGCACACAACACACACACACACACACACACACACACACACACACACACACACGGTATCTCTGGAGCTTCCTCTCCTTCAGTTATTTCCCCTCAGCCAGTTGAACAAAGGCAAGGAGGCTTGGAAATAATCTCTCTGTGGCCTACCTTCTGATTCTGTCAGGTCTGAGAAGCAGCTGGGTAGCTGGAAGCTGGAAGGCCAGGGCCGGACTGCCTCTGTGAATCAGCAAAGAAGTCACTGAGACAGGGATGCCGGCAGCTGCTGTATGCACTCTCCCTCTGTCTCTCCCACCTCCCTGCCCTCCTTCTCCTTTTCCGCCTCCTTCTCTCTCGGAACTGCTCTGTGTTGCTATGCAATCATCAGCAGAACTAGCAGCATCATTCTGACCTCAGCCAAAGATACCCTTGACTGGGCAAATGCAGAAAAAGCAAGGACAGTTTTGTTAAACTACCAGAGCAGCTCGCAGATTTTCAATTCATTAGAAGCAGCGGAGGAAAGAGAAAGACCCAGGAAAGCAGAGAGAGAGAGGAAGAGAGGAGAGGCTTCCACTGTGGAGGAGGAGACAAAAGAGCCTTGGAGATCAATGCGAGCTGCTGAACTGAGCAAGGAGCCTGGGCCCCAACTTACACAAATCTAAGCCAGAGCCCAAACCAACTTCAGAGCCAGCGGTTGGCAGGGGCCCCTCAGTAGCTAGTTCAGGATTCAGTTTCTGTGTTAGAGGTTGAAACACTCTGCTCTAAAATTGCCACTAGTAGTCAAGATGCAGTCTTGGACCGAGAGTGGTCTGCCTGTGACCCCTGAGTCCTGTCTTTACCACTTCTTAGGTCTTACATGTGGAGAAAAAAACCCTTGAAAAGTACAGAAAACAAAATGGACTTTAAATAATTCGCAAAAATATAGGTCTTATGTGCCTTCCTTCAGTGACTACCCCAATCATTCTCCTTGTGTTTTTCCAGATCAACCTTTAACTATTATCACTTTTGTTAAAAGTTTGAGCTCCAAACATCCTGAGAGACCTGGGGGAATCGACTATTACAACGGGGACATTTTATCTCTTTACTGAGTGCCCAGCATACAATAAACAGTTTATTTAATAAATATATGTTGAATGAATAAATTAAATGACCGGATGGGCAGCACTCAGAAAGCTCCTGCTTCCATGCTCCTCCACACATAGACTAAGGCTTAAAGCCCCAGTAGCTCTAGGCCAGCAAAGAGTGTGAGAAGCACTCTTTTTTTCCTTCCATTACTAAGAACAGTATGTATATGAGAGAAAGAGATTGGTTTGGGAGTAGGTTGTTTAACTTCATTGATGACCTCCAAAATTTCTGTATGCCCTGTTGGCACTGGAACTTAGAACAAAAAACGTTTCTTGGTCCATAGGACCTGGATCTAGTGTATAGAAAATGTCTAAAGAACTGAGAAGAATATTTATTTATTTATTGAGACAGGGTCTATCTAGTCAGGTTGGTCTTGAACTCACTATGTAATCCAGGCTGGCCTCCAACTTGCAGTGGCCTCCTGAGTGCTGGGTTTGTGCTATCATGCCAAGATGAATTATTATTATTGAATTGCATTTTCTTTATTTTTGCTATTTTGTATGAAGAAGAAATTTTAAAATTATTATTTTTCATTGACAATAATTATGCATACTTATGTGGTACAAGGTGATGTTTTGCTCTATGTATACATTATAGTCAGCCTTGCTAATTAATTATATCCATTATTTCACCAACATCATTTTTTCATGATGAGAATGCTAAAATCTGTTTTTAAGCAATTTTGAAATACACAATACATCATTGTTAACTGCAGTTACACAGTTCAGTATTATCATTACTGAAGTCTTCTGTATTATCATTATTGAAAAGCCTCAGCTAGACAATAACTAGCATGTATGTGTATATGTTTTTCCTTGACATGAGATTTTTAAAATTTAAGCTGGTGATTTCAGGAAAAAGCTAGAAATAGGCTTGATGTCTCCAAATCAAGCAAAATGAGAAACAACTGCCTCTACACTCAAGCTTTCAGAACTAACTGAGTGGGTCCTTCTGTCTGGCCCAAGCAGCAGCAGGAAGGCCTCCATGCAAGTGCAGGAAGGGTCTTTGGTTTCTGACGGGACTTTTGGAAGCACATCCAACATCTCTATATACCTTCAACAGAGAATTTATTAGCTATCCATCCTAGTCCAGGACTAATCTTGCATCTTAGTCCCAGTCCTAGCCCTAATAGCTTACATGGTTTATCAACACCATTTAGATCCAGGGCCCCAGGATCCTTTGCGATTGACTTTGAATGATATGGGGTGGGGATGGCTGGAAGACAGACTAAAGGACATACTCTGAGAATTTGTTTATGCTGGCACAGACACAGAACAACTGTGACAGGCACACACAAAACACATGGGAACCTGACTCACTGCTCACCCTTGGCACTAGCTCACCAGCACATCCAACAAAACCATAGTCAAGATCTAGAAAGAGGAAAGACTGAGATAGATGAGGTACCTACTCCCCACTGCAACTGCAGTTGGACTTGCCCAGATCACAAGGAGCATTTGGAATAATTCTTTTCTTTTTCTATCTCCAAAGAAAGCATCTAGACCACAGATACAAAATTACAGTACTATGAAAGTAAATCCACAGTTTGCCTTGAGGAGTGCAGCAAAAAGCTTGTTAAAATCTCTCACACACTCTCTCTTAGAAGAAACTATCTCTCCCCCTTATTCCTTTCCTTAAGGCTTCTAAGCGTCCCTTGAAAATGAGAGTATTATCCATGAGATAAAAAACATTGTGCCATTAGCATCTTGTAATATCTAAGGTTTAATTATTGGATTACAATGATAATATTAACAATGTCTAATCTTATTGAGCATTTACTATAAACTAGGCACTGTTTGATGTGCTCTGTATAGATTAGCAGCTTAGTTCATCCTTATAGAAAATAGCTTCTTGCACTACTCCCATTTTATAGATGCTATAACACAGTGAGGTTAAGTGACCTGCCCAAGGTTACATAGCTAATAAATCATGAAGCTAAGACTTAACCTAAACTGGAGATGGTGGCACATGCCTGTAATCCCAGCACTTGTGACGCTGAGGCAGGAGGATTACAACTTCAAGCCAGTCTGGGTTACAATTGTGAAAACCTTGTCTAAAACAAAACAAAACAAAACAAAACAAAACACTGCTGTCTATAGGTGGCCTGATCCAATGTTGGGCATAAGTAAGTCACTGAGATAAATATGACTAAGGCAGAAGATTTCCCAGGATAGCTTACTCATGTTTTGTGCTTTTCTTCATACTATTTCCCATACCCAAAATGTCTCCCTTTCAGACAGAGATCAGAGACATAAGGACCTTACAAATCACATATCTCTTTCTAAGGAGTCACCAGCAAGCAGACCCCACGAAAGTTAAGGCTATGGAGTATGAAACGGAAAAGACGAATGACCTTTAGATGAAGGAGGGATTGTCAGTTTGTTATAGTTCCTACACGGTCCACTACCCTCATCTATTCATTTATGTTACCTGCTTTACTCCATGGAGCTTTGGAGAATGTTGTCTTGTAGGCCAGTGAAGGTGCATTCCTTTTCGCTGTTGGTCTTTTAAAATATTTGGAGGAAGGTATTTATTTATTTATTGGATTTCTGGGGGATGTTGGAATTAAGAGAGTCTCTAGTTGTGTTTCAAAAAGATAATTTGCTTTCCTATTATAACTATACAGAAAATCCCAGAGAGACACATTTTTTCCTACTAGACATCTGGACAAACTGGAGAAATCACATAGGCTGGCCTCAGCTATTTCTCTGAAGAGGACAAAGAAAGACAAAGATAGATTGTGTCACAAGCATATATCTTAGCTTACCATGATAACAGGCAAGGGAATGTTCAAAACCCACTTTGGTATCATTGAGTCAGTGCTAGATTGCTAGACTGTCAAACAAAGTAGGGCAAGTCATTTCAGGTGGAGAGAAGAACGTGCAAACACAAAGGTCAGAGCAAACAGCTTGCTAATGGACTGTGAGTACTAGTTAAATGTTGCTAAGTTATGACAAGAGTATTGACAAGAAAGGGGAGAAAGTGGCAGGAGATGACGTACACAAGGATCAGGCCATGAAGGCATTGAAATCCTATGCTAAGGACCAATGAAAACTCTGTACCAGGAAAGTGGCATGATCAGATTTGTTTTAGAAATATCACCCCAGTGACTTTCACTCAAAAACTATTGCTCAGCGCCTACTACACACCAGAATTTGTGCTAGACTCCAGGGGTATAGAGAAGGTTCTGAAACTCCTTTCAAGTTTCAGACACACTAATAAGTGAGAAAATTAATTAAATATAAATATAATGAAGTACCAAGTATAATGAAGGGTGAATCAGAGGGGAGGAAGGCTGGAATCTTGGGTGCCTAGTAGGTGGCAGTTCCAAATGAAGGTCCAATGTAGAGCAGCGGGCAGCAGAGTAGGAAAAGCGCACTTAGTTTTGTCTTAGAAGAACAGGTCTTGTTCCTCAGTGAATCTTCAGCTTATTATGCTTGCTTTTTAAATCATTTTTCCTAGTCTAATTACTTGGTAAGGTACTGAAAGAGAAGCAAACTGTGTTTTTGTTTTTTGAGAGTTGGAGACATGGTGTTGTTGTCGACTCCCATTGTTGTTTTTTCCATTTCACAATCTTATTTTTTGGAGCCCTAAAATTACTAGAAGTACTATTTCAAATCAGTTCTACTCTTCCTAAAAACCCAACCCCAGCTTACTGATGTAAATGAGCAAAGAAAAAACTTTCCATTTATTGGAAATGCGGATACTATTCCTGAAAAATTTTCTATGTCAGTTTCTTAAATCTTCCCTTTCTATCATCACCAAACAAAACAAAATTCTGGTTTTTTTTCATTCTTAAGGTAAACATTTCTACTCATGAGCTCAAAACATTCTCTCCTTATCTCCTCTGGAATCTTCTTTAAACCGCCCCCTACCCTTCAATCTTTTCATTACTTCTGACCCTTTCCATTACCTAGAAACATGCAAGGAGCAGAAAGGTTTCTAACTCTTGTGATCAGGAAGCAGGAAGAATGTTTCCCCACTACAGAAAGTCCCCTTGTTACCACCCCTCCCACCTCACACACACTCCTAGGTTAAGACTGTGTTACTGATAAGGTAGAGACAGTTTGGAGGGAAGTAATATCATCAGAGTGAAAAATTCTCAGGTGTAAGGTAATATGTGGAAGTAAAAAGTAGGACTAAATTGTAGAGTACAATAATAAATTTTAAGTAGCTATTGTTTTCAGAGTATTTTTTGCTATATTATTTTATTTATGCAGCAGAAATTGCTGGGAATTCTATGTAACAAAGTCAAAAGAGTTAGCATAAATACAGAAGGAAAATGCCTCAAGACAAGCAAGATTATTATGAATTCAGATGGGAGAATGAGCCAGACAGTTGGAGGGAAGGATCTTGACCAAGGTAGTATGACTAGATAAAGCAGATGTTGGGAAATAAGTTGGAGGAACATGTTAGGGATGTAGGGATACAATGCCAAAAAGGCTGGATTTTATCACTGAGGGTAGTAAGGAATAATGTTAAACCAAAATATTCTAAGGCTTGGAGAATTAGCATTATCACAGTCAATATTCTGAACACCCTCTGTTGCTTTTTTGAACATCTTTAAATGTGGAACTCATTTTACACACTTGGTTACCTCCCACCTTCTGCTGTTCTTCTAGTTTTTGCTAAACTAGAAGGTGTTATATAACACCTCAGGCAGCTGAGATGTTATATAACAAAATATTATGCTTTATTTGTGTTTTCAAGTATATTCTATGTAGACCACAACCATTCAAGCCACAGTTAAAGTGGTACAGTGGAAAAAGCACTGAATTAGGATTCAGAAAACAAAGGTTCTAATCCCAATTTTGTTACAAAATAGTTGTCAGCTTTTTGGTCTTTTAACAAATGGTCCTGCAATCTTATTAAAAAGCTTTTGCACAGCTAGAGAAACCACCAACAGTGTGAAGGGACAACTCACAAAGTGGGAAAAACTATTTGCAAGCTGTACCTCAGACAAAGGATTACTATTGGGAACACATAAAGAACTCTAAAAAAGCAGACCTCCCAAATTTAAAGACCCAGTCCAAAAAACAGGCATCTGACATGAATACACACTTCTCAGATGAAGAAATACAAACAGCAAATAAATATGTGAAAAAATGTTCAACATCACTGGTCATCCAAGAGATGTAAATTAAAACAATGCTGAGATTCCATCTCACTGGAGAAAGAATGGCTGCCATCAAGAAATCAACCAATAACAATTACTGGTAGAGCTGTGGGGAAAAAGGAACATTCTCCACTGTTGATGGGAGTGTAGACTGGTGCAACCACTGTGGAGGCTAGTCTGGAGATTCCCTAAAAAGCTAGGATTAGAGGTCCCAGTTAAAGAGTGTCTTCTCAAAAGAATTAAAAGCATCATACCACAGTGATATATACACTTCCATGTTTATAGCAGCACAATTTGTAATAGTCATTTCTTGGAAATAGCCCAAATGCTCATCAACTGATAAATGGATAAAGAAGATATTTTTTATATAATAGAGTACATCTCGGCCATAAAGGATAAACAAACCTGAGACATTCCTAGGTAAATGGATGTACCTTGAGACCATAGAGTTAAGTGAAATAAATCAGAAATACATGTATATGTACCACATTGTTTCTCTGGTGTGAGAAACCAAAAGTTTAAGGTCCAAAATGTATATTAGGTATTGTGAAATAGGATGAAAACGCTCAAATGGAGAGGGGAACAAGGAAAGCAGGAGAAGGAAAGGAAAGAAGGGAAAAGTAAAAAAAAGGGAGAAAAGGAAAAAAATGGAAACAAAGTTTTTGTAAATGGGGAGGGCAAAAGGAGTTGAAGGGAGGGTAGGGGAATGGGATAAAAGAATCATGTTATATCGTGTACAGGTACAAATTCTGTATGATGAATGTGATCATTATGTATATCTAAAATGTACCAATAAAAACCGATTGAAGAAAAAGAAAAAAACGGTGCTGGGAAAACTGGCTGTATACATGCAGAAGGTTGAATCTAAACCCATCTCTCTCACCACATATTAAACTAAAATCAAAATGAATCAAAGGCCTAAATATTAAAACAGAAACAATATGTTGGAAGGTAAAATAGGTAAAACTTTTGAAGACATAGATATAGGTAAGGAATTTCTAAACAAAATCCAAAATGCCCAAGAAATAACTTGAACAATTAAATGGGATTATACCAAATTAAAAAGCTTCTGCTCAACAAAAGAAACAGTCAAAAAAAATAATGAAGAGATGATCTACATGGTGGGAAAAGTTTTTTCCAGCTATTCCTCACACACAGAACTAATGTTTAGAATACACAAAGAACACATGAAAATCACAACCCCTAAAATAAAAGACCTGATCAAAAAGTGGACAACTGAAATGAATAGAAACTTCTCAAAAGAAGTACAAATGACCTATAAGTACACGAAAAATGTTCAACATATCTGATCATTAAGGAAATGCAAATTAAATAGCACCAAAATTTCATCTTGCTATAGAAAGAATGGCTATCATCAAAAAATCAATAACAAATGCTGATGAGGCTCTGGGGGTAAAAGTAAACTTTTTGCATTGTTAGTGGGAGTATAAACTAATACAAGCACTATATAAATCTGCATGGAGATACTTCAAAAAACTAGAAATAGAAATTCCATGTGACTCATCCATTACCCTTCTAGGTATCCTCCCAAAGGAGTTAAAGGCATTATATTATAGTGATTCATGTGTACCATTGTTTATAGCAGCACATTTCATAATAGTTAAATTTTGGAAGCAGCCCCTATGTCCATCAACAGATGAATAGATAAAGAAAACGTGGTATTCACACACAATGGAGTACTACTCTGCTACAAAGAAGGGTAAACTTGAGTCATTTGTAGTAAAATGAGTGCACTCTAAGACCATAATGTTAAGTTAAATAAATCAGGTACGCGGACTTAAATATCACACGGTTTCTCTTATGTGAGAAACTCAAATTATACATAAAGACCAAAATAAAAGACACATAATAGAAAGTATTTTTCTTTTTCTTTTTTTTGAGATGGATTTCACTATGCAGTTCAGGCTAACCTGGAACTTACTTTGTAGCCCACGTTGGATTCAATCTCACAGCAGTCATCCTGCCTCAACCTCCTGAGTGCTGGGGTTACAGGCACGGGCAACCACACCCAATCTGAAGTATTTTTTTTTCAAAAGGAAGAGGGTCAAGAGGTGAAGGGAGTGGGGGAGGAGAAGGGAAAAGAATGAAAAATAATTAAGATGTGTTAAGTACATGTACCAACTCCACATAAGAAATGTAATCATTATGTACTACAACCATGTACTAATAAAAAAAACAAAGAAAGGGGTCTAAGAGATGGAAGAGACAGAAGGGAAAGGAGGGGAAGGGTATAAAAATAAGAATTAAGATGTGTTATGTAAATATACCAACTCTTCACAGGAGTGTAAACATTATTTATTGCAAATATGTACAAATAAAATAAAAAATGTAAAAAAATTTAAATTGCTATTAACCTTTTTGAGTCTTAAGTTGTTTGTTTGTTTGCTTGTTTGTTAAGACAGGGTCTTGCTATATAGTTCAGGCTGGCCTTGAACTCACAATGGTCCTCCTGCCTCAGCTTCCCAAGTGCTAACATTATAGGCATTCACCACCACAACTGGCTTCAAGTCTTGAAATTTTTTTCTTATACCAGCAAGGGGAAAAACCTACTGTTTACTTTATTAGGTTGAGAATCAAATGGGACAGTGGGTATGAATATATTGAATGTATTGAAATTATAAAACATTTTTTCATATATATGAGATTATTTCCATTACTTCAACACTCTCGTGGTTTCCCTCTCTGCAGAGGACATGAAGACCTAGAGTAGATTTAGCAACTAAGGAAACTGTCAGGAATGTAATTAGCTACCTGTTTACATGCTGGATCACATATAGTGGTGCCTTCAGTTCATGAACTTAATTTATTCTACAGTTCTGGTTGTGAGCAGAATTGGGCACAAACCAAATCAAATTTCTGCATAAGGTTTAATGCAAATAAGATTAAACCATTCTGAACCATATGTATTTTTAAACCACAAAATATGAAACAATGTACAGCATTAAGTGCAAACAACCTTGCTTAAGGCTACTTCTTATGTGGAGGACAGGAAAGTGGATGGGGAGGAAGTTATTGTTTGGAGGGAGAGTTCCTCCCCATAAGGACATCAGGAAGATCTCCTTCAGGGGCCTCCTCTCTTGTTTGTATGTTAGCTGCAGAGTCAATTTTGACAAAAGAAAAGCCTGTGTAATGTCACTTCGTTTTTTTTCCTGCACTGCATAATCCTCGAGAAATGAGAGACCATGTTACTGTTCATCAGATTTAACACTCTGTTCATTACAGTTATATTGAAGTGCTGCTTCTCAAAGAAATCCCGGTACTCATGCCATTTTTCCATAATGCATTTTATCACATCACTGCTTACCTCCTGTCTTCCTCTTCCTCTGTGGAATATTCCTCAAGAGGTGCCTTCTGCTGCTCACTGTAGAGTTCAGCAAGTTCTTCCATCATCAGCAACTCCTTATGGTCCTCAACAAGCTCTGCTATGTCTGCACCACTGACATCCAGATTCCTACTCTTCTCATGGACACAAGCTCCTTCACTACCTGTGCAACAAATGCTTCAAAGTCACATTCAACAACACATTCTGGCCACAGCTTATTCCAGGCCAAGTTTGAGGTCTGGTATGTGACACCTTTCCAGGCTTTATCAGTGAGGTTGATTCAGTAGAGGTCATGGAAATGTTTCTTCCAGAACTCTTGCAGAGACAAGGATGTCTCTTCAGTGACATTAAAATACCTTATAAAGAGCACCTTTGGGTATAGCTCCTTAAAGTTGCAGATCACTTGCTGGGCTGCAAGAAGTGTCATGTTTGAGGGGAGGTATTTGACATTTATGAAGTTGTACTCAACATCCATATCATCCACCAAGGCTGGAGGGTGTGCCAGGGCAGTGTCCAACAGGAGAAGGCACCTTTCTGGCAGTTGGTGGTCAGAAAGATACTTCTTAACAACAGTAGGTGAGAACACCTCTTGCAGCCATTCCATAAACAATTAATTGTTTTGTGACCCAGGCTTTTGCATTGGCCCTCCACATGACAGGCAGTCTGGCCTTGTTCACATTCCATTCCTCAAATGCCTGAAGGGTCTGGGAATGGTGCAAGAGTAGTAGCTTAATCTTCAGATCAGCACTTGTGTTCACACATAACAAAAGGGTCAATCTGTTCTTCATGGCTTTGTGTCCCAGTAGTGTCTTTTCCTCCTGTGTAATATAGATTTTTCAGCATCTCCTTTAAGAAGGGCCATGTTTCATCACAGGTGAACACTTGTGGAGTGATGTATCCTTCTGCCTTCATAAATTCCGTGAATTCTTTCTTGCAAGCTTCTGCAGCAGCTTTGTCAGAACTGGAAGCCTTACCATGTCTTACAACATTGTGGATGTCACTTATTTTTCAGAATTTATAAAACCACTTCTTGCACTTATAGAGGGGTTTTCTTGTGGTAAATCACTGTGAAATTTTCTGGGTTTTTCACAGATCACAGCTTCACTAACAGTATCACCTGCTGGCTGCTTCTCATTTAACCACACTAACAAAGTTTTGCTACCTCTTGCAGCACTTGTGTCCTCTGGTTGGTTAACATTATTACTACCTTTTTAAAAATTAATTTTATTGATATATTTTAGATATACATAATAATCACATTTATCATATGGAATTTGTACTTGTATATAATATATCTTGATTCTACTTTTTTTCTCCAAAACCCTCCCCTATCTTCATCTCATTTTGGGGAGTGGGTATACTGAGAATCAAACTCATGACCTTGCACTTGCCAGGCAGGTGCTTATGCCACTGAGCTATATCCCCAGTCCTTTAACTCTTTTATTTATAGTAGTTTTGTTTGCACTTTTTCCTTCCATTTTCTTTTTTTCCTTTTCCCTTCCTTCCTCCCCTTGTCTTGTTCCCCTTCTCATTTGAGCATTTTCTTCCAATTTCCCAATATCTGTCATACATTTCAGTCTTTACCCTTTCAGTTACTCCTTTTGCCATGTCAGGTCCTTTGATGGCATCTTTGTTCTTCAAGATAGAGACTGTCAATCTTGCTATCTTGTACTCCAAGACCAGATCAGTCACATGAATACCATGCTTATGCTTTTCTACATTGTCCTTCTTCAAGTTAATGGCTATTTTCTTCAGAACTTCGTCTAACCATTCTTGCTCTGCACTTTCTTGTCACATTCATTATTGCTCTGCACATTCTTGTCATCTTCCTTACTACTCTGCACTTTGTGGTTACTTTCATTACCATGCTACATGTTCTTTCCACCTTCACTAATATTCTGCATTTTCTTTTTACCACCATCCTTGCTCTGCATTTTCTTTGGAGCCATGTTGGATTGAATAATACTACATGGTATGTCTGTGCTAAAAAGCAAACAAAAAATCTTCACAGCAACTGCACAGGTCTGTCTGACCGTGATCATGACTAGAGGAAGCCACGACCATGTGTCAGAGTGGGAAAAACAGCCACATTCAAGTTCATGCAAGGAAGATGGTTGTGGTCATGTTCATCACAAGATACAGAGTTTGTGAATGGAAGCAAACTTTTGCCAAAAGCTTGTTAATGAACTGAACTATTTATGAACAGAAGCATTAGTGAGCCAAGGTATTAGTGTACTACACTCCTTCAACCAGACATAGCAACAAAGTGGTTCATACTCTTTGTTATTTAACACTCTTGATATTATCTTTTTTTATTTTATGGAAAAATAGTGAAACAAAATTTCATAACAAAATAATAGGAGAATAACAATAGTGAATACATTGTGTATTGTTATCTTCAAAGTAGTTACTCAGAGCACAAGATACAGGTATAAAATTTTCTCCAAACAATATTAGCACAAACCTTCGTTTTCAATGAACTAAGAGAAACTAGCATTATAACTATCTTGTAACTTTTTTCTTTTTTCCTTTTTCCTTCTTCTTTCTAGGCCAGATTGCTAGATATATGCAAACTCAATAGCAATCTTTCACACAAGCTTCCAGGATTATATATATATATATATATATATATATATATATAGAGAGAGAGAGAGAGAGAGAGAGAGAGAGAGAGAGAGAGATATTGATTTCCTAGTATAAACAGAATATTATCAGAATATTATGTTTAGGTTGCTGAGCCAAGGTGGGTACTTCTTGCTTGTAACTTGCATTGAAAGGAAAAAGGAATTAACATATTGGGAGATTGTATACTGTGTCAAACAAAGCATAGTAGTACTTTGATACTCCATAACTGGTTCTAGGAGGTACAATGAGTATAAAAAACAAGTACCAAACAAATTGCTTCATCTGGAAAGGTTAGAGTGTCATGAGGCAACTGACACCATTGAGTTCTAGCTTGTGCACTGAATACTAAACAATGAGTGCTGGGACAAAATGTTCATGTCTAAATGCTATGAGTACCACATTTGATGAATTTCAGAGCAGGTGAGTAGCAAGGTATAACTGTATAAGGCACATGACACATGGTACTTGCTGTAATGCTTGCAACACGTCTGTGAGATAAAGACTGTTATTCCCAACTTTACAGACAAGAAAACTACAGATCAGAGATGTTAAGCAACATGTCTGAGATCATAAAGCTAGTAAGAAATGCAAGCTTAGAAACAATCTCAAATCCATCTGACTCCAAAGCACTCTTTCCTCTTCTTTCCTACTTCCAGGCAGGTTCACAATATTAAAAATAGGGTATATCCTAGAACTTAAGACTTCAAAATTCTTGGCTCACTTGGAAGAACATATTAACATAGTCTCTGGCAAATACCTTGGCCATCTTGGTGGAGGTCTCTTTTGGGGGTACCTTTAAATCCTAAAGTTGTTTTGAAATCTAAAGTAAGCAAGCCTAGACCTAAAAGAGAAGTGTCTATCTTTTACAGTTAGTAGGGAGCTCTAAACATAAAAGGTGAGATGTTTACCTAGAAGAGGCAAAATAAAAAGTTCAAGGTGACAGCTTGTCAGTGATAAAAGACATCTTATACAGTTATCCCTTCCCAAAAAACAATTAGACTCAGAGCTATCACACTGACCTCTCCTTAGATATCCGTCTCTTATGGTTTATATCTATATGTCCCCCAAAGCCTCATGCAGTCATAGGTGGGGTTTTTCAGAGGTGGGTGGATCTAGAGTGTGTGATGCTAGGATTAAGGTTTCCCCACTCAGGGTGTGAGTGCTAGTTTCCCCCAACAGTAGATAGCCTGGATGGAATATAAGGCTGTTTCTACTGCAGTTGCTTCTGTTGTTGCCTTCTTCCTGCCCTGAAATGATATGAACTCTTTCTCCTCTGTGATACCCTCCTGTCATGTGCCCCACCTTGGAGCCATCCAATTAACCTCTTCTGCCTTAACCTTGGGTGTTGGGTGTTTTGCCTCAATAACACAAAAAAGTAAATGAGACATAGTCCTAAATTCAGTCTTACAGGAGAGGGTAGAGTTAACAGGTACCAACTTGGCATGATTTCAGAAAGACTGAAATGTTATCACTTAGCAAAATTATTTCCCCCATTGGCCCTGCCATGATGCCTGCAATTCCTTATTAATCACTTCTTCCCAGGTAAGGATCTACCAAAATGTAAGTGTTGTCACGAATTGCTACACATTATACTTATTAGTTTGTCACTTTCATTCATTTTTATCTCATCACCCTGCACTACTGGGGATTAATCCCAGGGCCTTTTTACTAAGTTGTATCTCCAGCCCTTTTTATGTTTTATTTTGAGATAGGGTCTAAGTTGCTAAATTGACCAGATTGGGCTAAAGCTTGTGATCTTCCCGCTTCAGTCTCCCAAAGTACAGGGATTATAGGTGTATCATCAGACAGATACGAGAAACAGGGCAAATGATTTTGAAGGGGCAGATAAAAAGGAAAACATTCAATCTGATATATGATACACAGCTAGAGTTCAGCAAAACCAGATTAAGACATCTAGAAACTCATTGGTTCAATTTTGGAACTTCCTATGTGTCTAGGATTTTATCCATTTCTTCTGGATTCTCCAATTTATTGGAATATAAATTTCTGAAACATTTTCATATAATCGTCTGGATTTTGACATTGTGCACTGTGATTTTGCCTTTTATAAATAATCCTGAACAGACTACTAGCAAGCAATGAAACTGAAACAATAATAAAAACCCTACCGAGTAAATAAAACTTGATGCTGATTTTTACCAGAACTTTGGGGGAGAACTAGTGCTAATACTTTTCAAACTCTTCCATGAAACTTAAAGGAGGAGAACATTGCTAACCCATTTCTTGAAGCTAACATTACCCTGATACCAAGATCAGACAAGAACTCAAGGAAAAGAAAACCTATAGGCCAATTTCCTTAATAAGCATAGATGCAAAAATCCTCAACAAGATACTTCTCAAACGAATGCAACAAATCATTAAAAAGATCACATATCATGACCAAGTTTGCTTCATCCCAGGGACTCAGAGATGGCTCAACATATGAAAACCGACAAATGCTATGCATTACATAATCAGAAGCAAAAATCAGAAGACCATCTCAATAGATGCAGAAAAAAAGCCTTTGACAAAATCCAACACCCACTCATGATAAAACCCTGACAAAAATAAATACAGAAGAACCTTACAAAACTAAATACAGAAGGGCCTTGATTCAGCTGATAAAGACCATTTATGACAAAGCCACCACCAACATCATACTAAATGGGGAAAAACTGAGAGCATTCTGTATCAGAGTTCACTGGAGGAACAGACACTTATGTGCATGCGTGTGTGTGTGTCTGTGTGTTTTACTAACTAGGCGTACAATGGGCACCTGCAGGATCAGGAAAAGAAAAGTGCAAAAAGGCTACCTGTGCCCTGGATTCCCTTGGAAGCTGAGGGCTTGGAGCTTACTGCAAAATCTAGTGTGAGTTTGTGTCAGAAAGTCAGAAGGTCTGTGCTGGAAGACTGAAGAGTCTGCACTGGAAGCCTGAAGAAACTGGAGGCAAATATCCAAAGTCAATTGTGAAGATTGGAGCTCCTCCAAAGAAGTAAAAGGAGAGACTTCCTTCTTTTTACTCTTTTTATTCCATTCATGTGATAAGCCTATTTGTTGGTGCCACCCACATCTGGGGTGAGTCTTGCCTCCTCGGTTTGGGGCCTACATGTCAATCACACACAGACCCAGAACTGTGCTTCACTAATCCACTAGGTATCCAGTCAAACTGATATCACACATTTTCCCTAAAATCAAGAACAAGACAAGGATGTGCATTATCAACACTCCCATTCAATATAGTACTTGAAACTTTAGTCAGAGTGATGAGGAAAGAGAAAAATATAAAAGATACAAGTAGTAAAGAAAGAAGTCAAACTATCCTTATTTGAAGATGACATGGTCCTTTACATAGAAGATGCAAAAACATGAATTGAGCAAAGTAGCAGAATACAAAATTCACACACAAAAGTCAATAGTGTTCCTGCACACGAATAAGGAACCCACTGAGAAAAAAAATCAGGAAAACAATCTCATTCACAGTAGCTTCAAAAATATTTTATATATATATATATATGTATATAATATATACATATATATATATATGAATTAATATATATATATTATATATGAATATATTATATATTCATATATATGAATATATATGAATATATTAATATATATATATGAATTAACTTAACCAAGGAAGTGAAAAATGTACTATGATAAAAATGATAGTACTCTGAAAAAAAAGATTGAAGAAAATATCAGAAAATAGAAATACATCTTCCATTCCTGGATAGGCAGAATCAATATTACCAAATTGGCCATATTGCCAAAAAAATTTGTTTTGGTCTTTAGAGACAGGGTCTTGCTATGTAGTTCTGGCTGGACCTGAGCTCACTATGTAGTCCAGGATGGCCTTCACAGCAATCCTCCTACCTCAGCCTTGTGAGTACTGGAATTAGAGCTATGTACCACCACGCTCCCTCCAATTTTTTAGTGCAGTTTCAATCAAAATACCAACACATTCTTCACAAGAGTAGGAAAAAATTCTCAAATTTATATGGGAATCAGAAGAGACCCAGAATAGGCAAAGAAATCCTAAGTAAAAAGAAAAAAAAACAGGAGGCATTACAATAACAGATTTCAAATTATACTACAAAGCTACAGTAATAAAAACAGACTAGTACTGGCACAAACATAGATATGTTGACCAATCGAATAAAATTGATAATGTAGCAAAAACTCCATGCACTTTCAGCCATTTGATTGTTGGCAAAGGGGCCAATAACATAACTGGAGAAAAGATAATGGTGCTGAGGAAACTGATTATCCTCAAGTAGAAGAATGAACTTAGACTCATATCTCTCACCCAATAGTATAAACATATCAAAATAGATCAAAGACATAGACATAAAAATAGAAACACAGAAGTTACTGGAAGGTACAATAGGTAAAACTCTTGAAGACATAGGCATAGGTAAAGACTTTCTGAACACAATCCAAATTGCCCAAGAAACAATTAGACTCCCCCCAAAGAACAAAAGACCCAATTCAAAAAATGAGCAATTTAAAAGAATAGATATTGCTCCAAAGAGGAAGGACAATGACCAGTAGATTCATGAAAAAATGTTCAGCATTTTTGGTTATTAGAGAAATGCAAATCACAACAACACTGAAACTCCATCTTACAGCAGTAAGAATGGTTATTATCAAGGAATCAAAAAACAACAAATGCTGTTGAAGTTGTAGGGGAAAAGAAAACCTAATACATTGGTAGTGGGAATGTAACCTAGAACAACCACTAATGAAATCAGTATCAAGATTCCTCAGAAAAACAAAAATAGAAATTCCACTTGACCTAGCTACATCTCTTCTGTTTTTTTTCAAAAGAGTTAACGTCCTCATGATACAGTATACATGCATACCTATTTTTATAGAAGTATAATTAACAACAGTTAAATTATGGAAATGGCCTATATGCCCATCAACAGAACAATGAATAAAGAAAATATGGACCGAGATATCACCATGAGTTCAAGGCCAGCCTGGGCTACACAGTGAGTTCAAGGCCACCCTGAACTACATAGCAAGACCCTGTCTCACAAACAAACAAACAAAAAAAATGTGATACACAGACACAATGGAGTACTACTCAGTCATGAAGAAGGATAATTTTTAGTCATTTGGAGGCATATGCATGGATCTTGAAACCACAATGCTAAGTGAAATAAATCATACATAAAAGGTGAGCTATTACATGGCTTCTTTTATGTTAGAAACCCAAAATATAAACTTTTTATTTTTATTAGTATGTTTGCAGCACATAATGATTACATTGCTTGTGTGGAATTGGTGCATGTACATAACACATCTTATTTCCTTTTTTCATCCACTTACTCTCCTTATTTTTTCCTTCCTTTAATCTCTTGATCTCCTCCTATTTGAGAAAGATCTATCTTCCCCTCCCTATTATCTTTTATTTATCTCTTTATTTATATAAATACTTTAAAGAGAAAAATGAAAGAAGGATAGTAAGAAACAAGAAGGCAGATTTTGTTGAAATGGAGAGGAGATCTGGGGAAGGGGAAGGCAGAGGAAAAGTAAGTAAGAATGGTCAAAATACAATAAGCTATGTATCAATTCCTCAACACACATGTAATTATTTTGTGTTGCAATATACACTGATTAAAGACATTTAAAAACCCCACACACTAAAGAGATAATGGCAAAAAACCTACATGGCCATATATAATTCAAAATCAAAATAATACTAACCAGTAAAATAAGCATGAGAGTGTTCAAAAAATTCTGCTTTTTCCCTTAATTATTATAGCAATATTTAAAAAAAATCTTGTCATACAACTCATCCTTTAAAAGGGTATAATTGGTGGGATGGAGAAAATAAAATACCTGTATGCAATTCAATGGCTTTTAGTATATCAAGGGTTGTGCAACCATTACCACAATCAATTTTTGAACATTTTCATCACATCCTCCCCAAACTCCATATCCATTATCAGTCACTCCTGATTTCCTTCCACTTTCCTCCCAGCCCCAAGCAATTGCTAATCTATTCTCTATCTCAGTAGTTTCTTATTCCCAAGATTTTACAAAAATAGGATCAAAAATATGTGAATTTTTGTGTCTAGATTCTTTCACTTATGTTATCAGGGATCTTGTAGTTTTTAGCAAAAAAAAACAATATTTTATTCTTTTTATGGCTTAATAATATTGAAATGTATAAACATACTACATTTTGTTTACCCTTTCATCAGCTGATAGATTTATGTGTTGTTTCCATATTTTGGTTATTATGAACAATTCCGCTATGTAAATTCATGTACATTCATTACAAGAGACATATTTTCACTTATTTTAAGTGTATACTAAGAATAAAGTTTCGGGACCATATGGTATTATTATTGTTATTAAGATTTTCTGTTTGGGGTTTTTTTAGGCAGTCTAAGGCTAGCCTCAAACCTGCAGCAATCCTCTGCCTTTGCCTCCTGAGTGCTGGGATAATAGACTTGTGCAACTATGCTCAGCTAAGTTTAACTTTCTGTTAAAGATGAAAAAAATATTCTTTGAAAAAGAATAAAACCAAGCAAAATAAAACAGAATAAAGCCAAACAAAACAGTGTAAGTGACATAGGGTTTCAAAACAAGATAATAGGAAATCAACAATGGCTGCCATAATGCTTTGTGTCTTCAAAACAGCTGCTCATACCATCAGACATAGGAAAATCAAACAAAACAGAACAGACTAGAACCAATAAAAATAAAACAACGAACACAATATAAGACTTCAAGACAAGATAATCGCAAATCCAAAATAGCTACCATAATATATCTTGCTATCTTTGAAATAGCTGCCAATGCCAGCAGATACAACAAAATCAAACAAGACAAAACAGAATAAAACTAAACCAAATAATGAAAACAATACAGGACTTTAAAACGACATGATGGTGCACTCTAACTCAGGTCCAGGAGGGAACAGCCAGCCCCTCCCCCACATGCACTCCAGCCACCACTCGGAAGCCAGTGCAGATTGGGAAAAGCAGTCAGTGCTGCACCAGCATATCCGTAGCCAGCACTGGCCAGGAGAAACAATCATGCTTTGGAGAAATTATAGCCAATGTGGGAAGTGCTTAGGACTCCACTATCTGATTATCCAGAAGAACCCAGGAATATATTAAGATGAAGAAGCAAAGGGCAGTCTCTGGCCTCCAAACCAAGCAGAGCTGGTCCAGGAGATGTAAACATGAAAGAGACTGGGAGTCACATACCTGAAGTTCTGAATCCAACAATACTATCATTCTTTGTTCAAAGTGATTTTAGCTTGTTTTGTTTTGTTTAAGTTCAACACACATGAAGGTATGCACAGCTGTTTTGAGGAGAATGAGAGACATTATGACAGCCATTCTTGGCTTCCCTATTGTCTGGTCTTGAAGACCTGAAACGCCCTCCTCGTCCTGCTTAGATCAGTTCCATACTATGTTGTTTCATGTGAATTCCCTGCATGTGACAATATGGATAACTATTTGGAAGAAAACAAGAGTCAATACGATAGAGAGTGAATATCTCTGATTGTCTAGCTTTGAAATTTATATCTCTTACGTTGCTTTCTTGTGACCCACTTTGTTCTGTTTTGTTGTGTTTAATTTTACCCTTTTGATACAATTGCATGTATGTTTGAGTGTGTAAGATGGATGACCATATTGCTGTTTTTATCAGAGCATGGAGCAGAACTGTAAACAGTGTCACTCTTTGAATGTCTACTTTACATGTTTTAATTTTGTAATTTGAACAACTATTTCCAAGATGTCAGTAGGTAATTTGTCAAGTAATGATTTCTTAGTGTTTTTTTTTCTTTCTTTCTTTCTTTCTCTTTCTTTCTTTCTTTCTTTCTTTCTTTTTTTGGTTCTTTTCCTTTTTTCCTTGGAATTCTGTATTGTTGCTGCCCTTTATTCTGTTTTGTTTTTTTTTCTCTTTAAATAAAATTTTAAAAAAAGAAACAACTTCATGAGGCTATAAAACAGATTAGAATAGAAATACTATCTAAGGTAAAAGAAGAAATGAAAAACATAATCAAAGTATTGCTGAAGGGCTGAAGATTTAGCTCAGTGGTGTAAGTGCCTGCCTGGCAAGCACGAGGTCTTGAGTTCAATCGCTAGTACAAAAAAAAGTATTGCTAAGCACCTCTAAAGAAGACATAGATAAAAAAAATAGAGGAACATAGGCAAATAAAGGAAACCTTGAATGAACAGCACAAAAAAGATTTAGAATACATGAAACAGATTCAAAGAGATATCCAGGAAATTAAAAACTCCATTGAAAGCTGGAAGAACTGCTTGAAAGAAACTGCAGATAGATTTTCAAACCTTGAAGACAGGTTTGCAGCTTGTGATCACAAAAGGTAATATCTCTTAAAAATAACCAGGAACCCACGAAATAATAATTCAGTGGCTGCAAGATGACACAAAGAAAAATAAGAATAATAGGTGTCAGGGGAAAAGGGTCAACACAAATGACATTAAAAGTCTATTTACAGAGGTAATAGCACAAAATTTCCCAAGAATGGGAAAAGGATGTGACATACAAATAAGTGAGGCATATAGCCATAACCAGCTAGCCATAACCAAAATAAATCTACACCCAGACATATAATAATCAAGATCCCAGAAATGCAACACAAGAACAAAATATTAAAAGCTCTTAGAGTAAAGAAACAGATTACCTATAAAGGAAAACCCTTCAGAATCACAACAGACTTCTCAGCACAAACAATCAAGTCAAGAAGAGGCTGGAGTTCTGAAAGAAAACAACTTCCAAACTAGACTGATATACCCTGCAAAACTATCTTTCAAAATTAATGAAGAATCAAGATACTTCCATGGCAAAGAACAACTGAAGGAGCTCATGACCACCAAACCAACCCTACAAAGAATACTGAAGGACATTCTATAGGGAGATAAAATTGACCATGGTTCCAGGTAGAGTGGCAGAGGGGGATCACCAAGTGGGGCAGACAGTTGAATGGAGGGGAAAGTAAGGAGCCAATGGCAGGAAAATAGCATGCCAGAGATGAGCCAGCATGTGTTGGCCAAAACCATTAATGTATATGCCCTCAATTCACCAATAAAAGAAACATAGGCAGAGTGGATCAGGAAACAGTATCCATCAATATGCTTTATACAAGAAACACATTTAACTTGAAAGAAAAGTCATACACTGAAAGTCAAAGGTAAGAGAACAACCCCTTGTGTGACAGGAACCATAAAAAAGTAGGGGTAGCTTGCCCATCAAGTGCAGAATGGATAAGAAAACATGGCATTTTTATGCAATGGAAAGCTACTCAGCTATAACGATAATCTCGAGGCTCTTTTAGGTAAATGGATAAACTTGAGATCATGCTCATGGGTGAAATCATTTAGAGTCACATGGGTGAACATTGTGTTGGCTCCCTAATATAAAAAAAATAAAGGAGTTAGTGGGATCCAAAATGCACAATAGATATTGTGAAAGTGAAAGAGGAGGAAATGTCTAAAAAGGGAAAGCAGTGGTCATTGTTATCTATTATTGTGTTTTGAAACCTGTATTGTTTTCATTGTTCTGTTTAGTTTGCTTTTATTCTGTTTCTTTAAAATTATGTTTGATGGCATGGATATCTATTTCAAAGATAACAAAATATATTATCTTGTTTTGAAGTCTTATATTGCTTTCATTTTGTTTGGATTGATTTTATTTTATTTTGTTGTGTTTGAATTTTATTGTCTGATGGTATAGACAAGTACTTTGAAGATAACAAGAGACATTATGGTAGCCACTGTTGTTTTCCTATTATTGTGTTTTGAAGTCTATATGGTTTTCATTGTTTTGTTTTGATTGGTTTTATTGCAACCTGTTATGTTTGATTTTATTATGCCTCATGGTATGGGCAGTTATTTTGAAGATAACAAGAGGCATTATGGTAGTCATTATTGATTTTCTATTATGTTGTTTTGAAGTCCTGTACCATGTTCATTGTTTTGTTTTGATTGACTCTATTCTGTTTTATTTCATTTGGTTTCATTCTTTGAAATAAAAAAATAAAAAATAAAACAAGACAATAAGGAATTAACAGTGCCTACCATCTTCAGAAGGAGATTCCCCATAGATGCTATACTGTGTATGGTTATCTTCTAAATAAATGATCAGATTACTGGCTTTAGGCTACAAAGTCAATGAAACACTAAACTCTACAAGCATTAAATTGCATTTTACTTCAGCAGCTATCATCATAGCTTGTTTTTCCAGATCAGCCGGTCACTCACGGGAGGGGTGGCAGAGACCTAGGCTCTTGTCTCCCTGCCTGCATACCAGAAGGGGCTGGTATCTTGCTGTCCTCCCTGGGGCCTGCACATGGCACTGACTCACAGGAAGTGGCTGCCTTCTTGTTCTCCTCCCTGTGGCCTGGTATTGGCACAGACTAACAGGAAGGGACTGGCTTCTTGTTCTCATGTTTAACCTTTTGAGGAATTGTCAGATTGTTTTTCAAAGTGACTGTACCACTTTACACTCTTACCAGTAATGTAGGGAGCTTCTGACTTCTCTTCATCCTCTCCAATACTCATTATTTTCTGTCATTTTTAGTACTGTCAATGTTAAATTGTGAACTGTATCTCTGTGTTGATATTAAGGTTCTAGTCCATGATCAACTACCCAGTTGTTTTAGGCCTGGAGTGAGGCAGCACATCATGGTGGGAACATATTGTAGAGCACAAAATATCTCATGGAAAGGAAACAGAAGAGAGGAAAAAGAGATTGGGGTCTTATAATGTCTTTCAAGGACACACCTCAGTGGACTAGGGATCTCCTAGGATTCTAATACATCCCCATAGTTCTATCCTGGGACTCAGCCTTTAATGGATTGATATTTGAGGGGACATTCAAGATCCCAACTACAGCAAACTCTATTACATAAATGGAGACCTTGAAGCAATAGAGATTAAGCGACCCCATAATTAAAAAGGAAACCACATTACCAAACTAAATTTCCTTGTGCCACTCCATCTTATACTTATCCTTATGAGAAAACTGTAGCTATTAAAGATCTGAATTTGGGTTGCTTACTCTCCAAATTCTGAGGCTTTATTGTAAGAAAAGCTAAGAGTAAATATTATCAGAGCACAGGTAATTCATATTCAACAATGAGAGAAGGGAATTTCAGTTTTGTATTCTACTTTCCTGAAAGGGACTCAATTGTGCTTGAAAATGTCAAACACAACTTAATTGGTCTTAACCACTTATATAATTTCTTCTCAAGATAATGGGCCAAAACCACCTGAGGACTTATGGAATTTCTTAGGAAATCAGTCTTCTAAACATTTATTTATTCAAATATTTATTGAACATTTACTAATTTTAATAATTCAGAGTGGAACTAGCATAATGATGACCAGCACAAGATCTGAAGGTCTACTGTCTACTGACTGACTTTAGTTTCCTTCTTTGGTACAATGAAGAGACTAAAATTATTCATGTCTGAGGGTAGGTGGGAGAATGAAATCAGATCCATATATGAAGTGCCTAGCACATATTAAGTATTAAAAAATATTAGTATTATGGTTATTCATGCTGAATTAGAGCAAACCTAACAGGGATCAGTGGACAATGGACAATGGATGATGGAATAAAATTTTATATCCCTTCAACTAGGCTCATGAGGCCACAGCTGGAAACACTTTGGGAAAACAGCACTTGCTGAGAAGAATGATGATGTCATTATTAGAGGCAGTCAAGTAGAAATGACATTTGGGTGCCAGAGAATTACTTGTTGTACTGCTGAAGAATAGCAATACACTCTGTTCTAGAGTTAATGATCTCTGCTCATAAATCATAGCCCCTAACTTCCGTGTTTTCTACCACATCGCAAAAAGCACATTGCAAACTTAGGACAGTGATTCATAGTTGAAAAGCCCAGAACGTATTGTCCCACATTTCTCCCAGCAACACTTATGCAGAATTAATTCTGAGAGTTGAGGGTATCCCAACTGACCCAAAGAAAACACAAAATATTAGCAGAGGGAGAAGCCAATTGGGGAGATTAATGAGGACAGAACTGATTTAAAAATATCTTGAGTGAGAAACTGAATGAGTAAACAAGATCCAAAATGTATAATAGATATTGTGAATTGGGAAGAAACTATTCAAAAGAAAAGATGAACTAATGGGGGAAAGGGGAAACGAATAAAGGGAAATAGAAAACATTTATATACAAGATACTTATACAACTAGTTTTTCTTAGTCCATTGAAAAGAAAGGTTTGTGCTAATATTGTTTGGATAACATAGCATGTCTATATTTTGTACTCTGAATAACTACCATGAAGACAACAATATGCAACACATCAACTTTTATAACTGTCCTAACCTGTTTTGAAACTGTGTCATTGCTATGTCCATTTTTTCTGATTTTTTTCTATTAAAAACACAAAAACAAAATACTTCACCTTCATGATTTAGAAGATTTTTAATATAAAACACTTCTAGAAAGCTATGCTTTAAGAATAATTCTCAGAATATTGATTTGGAATCAACAAAACTTACAAATAATAAGTTTCTTGAAGACCAGCCAACTCATTGAATTATACTGGGAACTGTTGAAGGAAAAATAAATTTTGCACTATAAAGTTGCGATGACAGCAAAAAAAAAAAAAAAAAAAAAAAACAAAAAAACCCTCCCCAAAAAACTACCTTGAGGGGCCTGGGAGCCCTCAGGGACAAGGTTCAAAGGAAATAGAAATGGAGAGCAACAGAATTTTGTTTTGGTTATACAAAAGCTGTCAAGTGGGAATCTTTAATCGTATTACTGGCTTGAATGTTTCTTGAATGTGTACTCTGTGCACAATAGTGCCAAGCATTGCAAGGGCTACAAAAGAAGCAACAGTTGAGCTTCCCACTTCTAAACTGTGATTAAACTGAAGTGAGAAAAATATTCTGTATTTTCTGTCTGTAGTTTAATTCTAGACAAGAGAATATGATAACAGCTGAACTAATTGCTTTATTTTACATATAGTGCCTAGAATTAGGGCCTCTTGAACTCAATTCACAAACTGACATAAAATCATGTGTGGGCACTTCTGTTCGTTGTAGGGTTGCAGCCAGAACTGCATACATGTACTCTGCTGCACTAGTCCCTCATTGGGCTGGCATTCCATAGTCTTTAAACAATAACCAACTTAGTGAAATAGAGCTCGTCCACCCAGGAAAGGGTTGGAGGGCCCATGGACATATATGATGTGGATTATTCCTGTGGCAGCTCTGATGTTCTCTCCAGTTCCTTTGCCATTTGGAGGCCTTGTTTTTGTTTTCCACTCCTGATGGGCTGATCTTCAGAAACAGTGGGCTGGTGAGCAATCTAATTGCGAGCAATTTAATTGTGAGGAAACTAGGACAATGGAAGATGGAGAAGAATGAATCTTAAGCATTAACCAGCTACCAAACCACGCATCAGTACACTCTCCAGATTCCTCTGTCAGATCTCTTTGCACCTTCCACTTGGGATAAGAAGGCACACAGTGAAGGGCAGGCACCAGAGGCATGTAATTTTCTATGATTATTTTTCTCTTCCGCAAGACATATTCAAAAGTTCTCCTTTGCTAGTTTGGGGAAGAGTTGGGTGCATTTCTGCCTACAGAAAATGAGATGACTTTTCCAACCACGTGAGTTTCCGGTTACGCTTCCTGACTGACAGAGTTGAGCCAGGTTTAACATCCATGTTGTTAAAGTCTTTTTTTCTGTTTAAACATACCAGGGCCAAAGATGGCCAAAAGATCTTTTGTTTATTGAAAGCTTGAGGCTGTTGCTACCACTACTGCTTTTTATCTGTTTCCCTTTTTGGACCTGTGGGAAAGGGGCTGAGAAATTTATTCTGACCTCAAGAAGACAGCATCTGAGACTTCCAAGAGGGGCTGATCTTTGCATTGTCCATCAGGTTGAGAATGGCATTTCAGGCTGAGCACTGGCAATTAAGAGATACACCAGTGTGTTGCTCTCAATTCAAGTTTAAAGAAGTAAACAGCGGAAGGGGGCTACAGTAGAGGCTATCTGAGCAAGTAACAAGGTGTGGTAGATTGTGAAGGACATTGCATGCCATGCTGAGGCAGCTGGATGTAACTTCTTTAGGCCATGGAGCATTCTAAGCAGATGAAAACACATTCCAATCCATGCTTACACAGAGAATTCTTACACATATATGGAGGCATGATTGGCAGAAATAAGAGACTATTATATAGGAAATATAGTAAATGTCCAGATGAGAAATGAGAGCCACATCTAAGTATTTGGTAGCAGGAACTGAAATGTGGCAGATCTGGATGACACTAAGAGACAGTGATATGTTGGTAAGCAACTGGCTTTCCAGAAAAGGAAAAACAAGTCTCTGATTTATAGTGCTTGTTGATTTCATGGTACAAATACTCCACCATAGCTTATCTCAAGGTGACAACTGGCCATCATTGGTTGTAGAGTTGGGAAGGTATGTATTTAATCAGCTTTTGTGAGCCAGTACAAGCCAGCCACAGCACAGCACTATGAAATTAACAAATAGATGTGGAGGAAAAATCAAAGATTACGGACATGACTAATGTGGGTAACTCTTTAGATGTTAAGTAATGGGAAAGTGGAAATCCAGGAAGAAAAGATTTACTTGTTGGCATGGGGTGAGGGAGAAATTAAGAGATATGAGGAATACCAGGAAAGAATTATGATCTTGAGTTTGGAGGTGATAAATTGGTAATACTCACTTTTTCAGTGACAGTCTGCCTTGTAACAGTAGCTAACATTAATGAATACTTGCACTGTGCTATGTTATGTATATTTAGTTCGTTTAGTGTCACAAAATGGGTAAAGAATTAGTTGGTATACAATAAGTGGAGTTTGTTTTTGTCTAAGACAGGGTTTTGCGACGCTGTTCAGGCTGGTCTTGAACTCACTTTGTAGCCCAGGCTGGTTTCAAATTCACATGGATCCTCCTGCCTCAGCCTCCTAAGTGCTGGGATTAGTAAGTATTAAATATCTATTAAATGAATTGGTCAAGAACCAAATCACATTTCCCCATCAACATTGAACTTAACCACTGAATGATTCAGTTCCCAACCAATTTGGTTTGTGACCAGAATCGTGGAAAGAATTAAGTTCCTGAACTGAGGTATCACTGTAAAGAAAATGAGGCACAAATTGTACAAGGTCACACAACAGGGACTCAAATTCAAGCCTGTGTGATTCTAAAACTACTCTGCTACACTATAAATGTGTGCTATGAACACAAAATATGGCAGGGATCTTTCTTTTTTTATTTTCCTAACCTTAGTCTATCACAGTGGCTATTCAGTGTTATGCATTGAATATGTGCACGTCTTCATATAAATATGTTAAAGCCCTAACTGCCAAGATGACTGTAGATACAGGTAGATACAGGGATTTTGTGGAAGTGGGGAGAGTTAGCTGAGGTCAAGAAGGCAATACCCTTAATCCAATGAGGTTAGTGCCCTTTTAAGAAGCCAAATCAGTTCTCTTTCACCTATTTACTTGTGGAACAGATGAGAACACAGCAAAAGGCAACTGTGTGTAGCTAGGAACCAAATTGGTCAACATTTTGATCTTGTACTTTTCAGCTTCTAGAGCTGTGAAGAAGTGATTTTTTGTTGTTTAAGCCATTTAGGGTTAGGGTGAGACAAAAATTGTTTTAACTTTGGAATGGTTTGTATACAACAGCAAATAATGAGAGTATTTTCCTTATTCCACTGTGAATTTTAAAAAGGAAGAAAGACTGGTAAACTAATTCATATTGTAGAACAGAACTCTCTATCCTAGCCTATCCTAGTATCTAGAACATACTATCATCTCATCTAACACAACTTCCTTCCCAGGACAAGCATTCAGAGAAACTAACCAGAATGATTTAGATTTCATCTACATTGCCTACAGTTCTGAGTTTCTTTTTACAAGGTTAAATATATTTATCTAGATTTTATAAAATTAAGACTAGCTCTAATCATAGTACTTTACTAATTCCACGATTGTGAGGAAGTATTCTGAAATTTATCCTAAGCAACAGTCAGGTATTTTTTCTTCCCAGTCTAAATGTCTGCCCTGGAACACTTCTACTAGGAGCTATAGAACCCACAGCAATTTTCATTGTGGCATTAGTCTCCAAAATAGAATTTCCTTCCCCCATCAAGGCAGTACTACATCAAGACAGTACTACTTGGACAGATTTCGACCATGTCTCTAATGGTGCAACAGCAAATATAAACTTGTGAACTCTGCCCCAGGAGTATTAGTATCTGATTGCTGGGAACCATCCTTTTTTCTTTTGCTATCCTCCTGCCCTTTGCCCCATGAATGTTTTAAAATTCTTGTGGCTAGTTCTTTTTATCAAATTCTCTGAAACATCAAGAGTAATTCCTTTTATCTGGCCAAGAACTTACAGATGAGACTACTGAATCACTATTGATATTTCAGAAACATCAACAAAGGAATAGCATCAGAAGGCTGGAAACATCAAAACGTTATACTTTTTGAAGCCTTTAATATTGCACTGAATACCACATACAGAAAACTGAGCACATAGAAATGGGAATACATAGCTTAGTGGTTTACCAAGATTCAAACCAGCTCCCAGATCATGAAACATTGCATTGACAGCTCCTCAGAACTCTCTGATGGTCACTAAGTCCTCTTTATCCACAACAGTAACCATTAGTTTAACTTGAATTGTGCCCTCATTTTTCTTTATGGTTTTACAACCTAATTATGTATTGCTAGACATTTTCCCTAAACACTAATAGTTTACTTTTGCTGCTTTTTGAATTCTTATATATAGAATTAAACAAGACATTCTTGTATATATGGCTTCTTTTGCTCAACGTTATGTTTGTGAGATTTATCCATTCTGATGCAAGAAACTGTAATACAGACATTTTACTGTTATCTCATATTCCAATGTATGAACATGGCTATGCAATAAAGTCTAAGATGAGGTTATATTAATAAAGTGAGTAACATTAGATGTTATGGATTAAAAAACTGGTTAGCAACTTAATGCCAGCTGGAGTACATCACCATGCTGCTGAGTGTCAAATGTTTCACCTGAGGAAAGTTGCCAGCATAAATATAGACATGGAGAAGGAAGGGTGTTAATGCACTGAGGCGCACTGAGACATTGTGGGTTCTCCTATGTGTTGCTGTTCGAGCCACTGGTTCTCCTAGAGAAGCTCTGGTTCTCACACCAAGCCTTGCTTCTTGGCTCCGGAGGAGAAGACGTGTGCTGCTTGGTCTCCAGGATGAACTCATCACAATGGCTTCCTGGCATGTACTCGACTATGCTTATCTAAGTTGGAGGAGCTCGGGGGTCTCCATGTCGATGAGGATGGCTGTGGTGCTTTTCAGGACAGCCATGGTCTTTGCTGTCAGTGTGACTTCTTGGCTCCAGCCTAGAACCCTCAGCCTATCAACACAACTCCTTCACCCTACTGGCATAGACTTCCTAGTTTCCACCACTGATCTTTGGGCCTTCCCAGCACGGATCTGTATAAGAGACTGGCGTGAGTCCTTCTTGTGGGCTCTAGACCTCCATTTGGACTCGTGGGAGGCATTGTCATGAGCTCTGGGTCTTCATCTGGACTCATGTGGGACATTGTTGTGGGATTCAGGATCTTGGTTATATATTCTATGTCTTTAGTGTTGTGGATCGATTTCCTGCATTTTCTTGTGTTAACTCTGGGTGACCATCATAAAAATATTATAAACTCCATGTCCTGATTCTAATTGTTTTGTGTACAACCACTGAATACAACATTAAGTAAAACATCAGTGAACTAGATGGCATCTGAAGGATGACTAAGACAGTAAACTGTTATTTACACTGGAAAAAGCAAAGGCTTATGGAAGTGAGAAAAGACATCACAATTGTCTTAAATGAAAAACAAACAAAAAAAACTACTATGTAGAAGAGCAGTTGAACTTACTTCCTAATCTTTCAAAGAAAAAAATTAGGTAGATGGCATAAATAGGTACACTTCAGCGTGCTTGTTACTATGTTATTTTTTTCTTTTTGGTTGTGTGGAGACAGGACCTTTATATGTAGGCTGGCCCTGAACTATGTAGGTCAGGCTGGCTTGAATTTGGGCAATCTTCCTGCGTCAGCTTCCTGAGTGCTGGGATTATATATGTGTGCTTCTATGTTCAAAATTTCTAGGCAAAAAAAAAATTAACAGAATTAAACACATAATAATTCACTTCTAGAAACGAGTTAATTTAAATAAACACAAAGGGTTAAATCATTGGATTTTAGATCTCAGGTCAAAATTTGCTAAATGTCTCATCTAGTGTTTACCTCTTGAAATACAAAGCTGGAGGTTTTCCTTTCACAGACTTTGCCGAAACACTAAAACACTGCAGAGATGACTCATAACTACAGAGCGTTTTGCTGAAATTTCCAAGCAAACTTAATAAAGAGGCATGGAATCTAATGTTAATAGTAAATAGTGGCATGAAAAAGCTCACCCAGAGCCTCTAATTTCTATCTTAAAGTTTTGGTGGTGAATTTGTAATGATATGAGTACAAAGATTTCAATTATACCTCTCTCAGTTTACTATTAGATATGATACAATGCCTTACTGTACTTAAGTGTGTAGGAGAGTAATGGAGATACAGAAAGAACACAATACTTAAGAAAAATTCATGTTTAACAGAAAAAGAAATCAAGAAAATATAGTCAGATTTTTTGGTTCTTATTATGGTTTGTTTTTGCAGTTAGAGTAAGTGAAACAACAGAATAGAAGTGAAATAATGTTATTTAAAAGCTATGCAAAACAGAAAATTATATAATATTGATGGAATTCTAAACAATCTAAATAAATTGATCAAACCAATGTTCAGTGGTTTGAAAACTCACTATTGTTAATGTTAATTTTATCCAAATTGATACAGATTCAACACAATATTAATAGAAAATGCCAGTAAGTTTTTTTTATTTTAAAATGCAAAACAGCAAAAAAGGATAGAAATGATACAGAATTTCAAAAAAGAAAAAAATTAGGGAATATGTTGCATCTTTTTATCTCAGAACTAGTTGTTCAGGTTACAAAATCTAGTCATGAAAGTGATCAATCAATGACAGCACAATCTATACTTTTTGATGAACCAAGAGACTACAAGTATAGTTATCTATCTAGTGTACACATACATACATACATACATACATACATACATTTATGTATGCTTACCAACATATGTGTAATTTTTTTGTTTCTTCCTTTCCGTTATCCCAGTATTTTTGTCCTTTTGAGCACTTTCTTTCCCTTTCATTATTATAATATCTACTGCATATTTTGGATCTTATTACTCTTTCAGACTTTTATTCTTTATTATTTTTTATACTAGGGAGACAATATGATATTTATAAATGTGTTTGATTTATTTCACTTATGAGTATGGTCTCAAGTGGTCTCCATTTACCTATAAAAGCCTCAAGATTATCCTTTTTTATAGCTGAGTAATATTACATTGTACAAAAATACCACATCTTTTCTATCTATTCTGTGGCTGATGGGCATTTTGGTTGTTTCCAAGATTTCATTATTACAAATTGTGCAGCTATAAATAATTGTGTTGCTATGAGCTTTGGGCTTGACTTGCTCTTCTTTTTCTAGAAGCTTGAGGTGTAATATTAGGTTGTTTTTTTTGTGCTTTTTCTGTTTTCCTGATGTGAAACATCATTGCCCCGATTTATCTTCATAGCATCTGATATATATTTACTTATATCCTTAATGTCTGTCATCTTCATTGGAATGAAAACTCTGTAAGAGCAGGTACTTTGTGTTAGTCACAGATGGATAATCAGTACACAGGATACCTGGCACACAGTAAGAAACAATAAATATGACTTAAATCAATGAACAGGATTTCTAGTCTCAAAATACTCAATATTATTATTTTTGGTTGAATGAATGGGGGAAAAAGAACCACAAGAACAGACCCTTAAAGCAAAGATAATTCAGCTTTATCCTTTTCAAGTAATGCGAGTTTTATTAAAAGGAGAACAATTACTCAATAGTACTGAAGAAAAACTTTACATTAAATTTTAAGCTATATATTAGTTATTATGAAAAAAATAAAGTTTCAGAAATACTTCTGTAAGTAAAGTTGTAGTTAAAATATAGGCTTAAATATTTAAGAACTAGATATATTCACATACACACAAGTAAAATATGTAAAATACAGCATTTCCATAAAATCAAACCAACATAAACAGAAATACCTTGATTATCTCCATAATTCTTTCCTCTTCCTTCCCTCTTTAAACTGCTACCAGTACAGCCCTGGGAATCCACCAGATACTTTAGGCAGTTAGAGTCACATATGTTGTATTCTATTAATTTCATGCTGGCACTGTTCATGTAAGAAAAATGGCAATATCCACAGAGCTTTCAATAATGTAGCAGAGTGTTTTACATGAGTATGTGTGTGGATTAGCTACCACGGTGTAATACCACATCTGCTCTCTTCAATCTAATGCAGGTTATAGTGCACAAAAATGTAAAAAAAAATCCACCACAAAGCATATTTGTCTCCTCATGTATAATTTGGTGAAAGGCAGAGCCTGATGATGAAGAGGTAATTTTTTTTAAGTAGGTTAAAAATCTAACTCCTAAAAACTAAGCTAGCCACAACCAGGGTTCTCCTGAACCATGGTCAAAAAGGTCAATCTGAACATTGTTTGAAGATTGTAGTCTATTAGTGAACTGAAAACAGAAATTCAAGTTGAGCTAGTTGGCCTCTTAAGCAATGAGGAAGGATTCAGTCCACCATGTTCAGTTTGTTTTATGCCAATTTTCATTATTTAGTGTTCATCACTGTAGTTATGCTTTCTGATCAGGGAATAAAAGGACGATGACTACTACTTCTTGTGAACAATTTGAAGCCTTGTAACCCTTCTGAAAACAAAAAATTCAAATACCAATGCAGACACTTCCCCTGCAGGTACAGAAAAAGGAAATTTATCAAATATGTATACTTATTCTGCACTTCATTTTCTTTTCCTAGAAAAAGCATGCATCATAGCAAGAGTTAACTCAGAAGGGCCAGGATCACAATTAGAAGTCAATCATCAGAAAATAGTCAGACCACTCACTCAAAATCCAAAAGCTAAATTATCTCTTTCATTATGTTGGTGCAATGGTTGATACCTTGTGTGAACCTGAGAAGTCTAGTAGTTTAACTCAGCAGCTCTCTATCCTGGTGTGTTAAGGACCTGTCCTCACCTCTCTATGATGTTCATTGTGTCAACCTTGAGAGGTTTAGAAGTTAAACTAAGTGGTTCAGCAGGGGGCCAGTGTCCTTATTTTGTAAGTATCCTCAGCCTGTACGAGAGGAGAGCATGGAGATAGTGGGGTGTAAAGGAATCCCCTCCCCCAGACCAGAAAGCCTGCATATAATAAAAGGGAAATGAGGAAGAACTATTGCTAGTTTTGCTAAGGAGCTCGTCTTTGCCTTTAGCTTGGACATCATCTCCTGACTTCTGGTGCAGACTGTTCAGCTTCTGCCTGGTACTCTTGAGCCTTCACCATAGACTCTTCAGTGTTCCGTTGCAGACCCATCAGTCTCCTGATATGAACTTGCACGGAACACTGCAGTGAGCTCCAGACTTTGGGCTGGACCCTTCAGCCTCCAGCATGCAAACACCCTCTGCACGCTTCCTCATCCAAATGTGGCTGACCAGTGTAAGCCAATCTTGTAATTTCTTATACATTTGTATATTTTGTGCTATGTTTCTCTGGCAAAACCTGACTAATACAGGTTTTGCCAGACTAAACCTGACTAAACAAAAATCCAAAACAAAAAAACCTGTTCAACTGAATGAAATAGTATGAAATGGATATGTGCCATCACTCTCATACTCCAGAAATTTAACACCTAAAATATATAACATAGGACCAGATATTATTATATTACTGCCTAAAATAAATATGTGCACAGGAGTTTCTATAATGAGACAATTGTATACAGTTTTGTTACATCAGTCATGATACACTTACACTTTGCAGATATACAGCTGGTTCTAATAAACATTGTTACAATGCATGTTCACAACAGTAAGAGTTAAACTATGAAGACCTACCCCCGAGAGAAGAATGAACTAGTTGTGTGCCAGTAAATTCAAATAAAAATCACTGAAATGAATGTAGGGGGGAAATATTACACTTTGACATTGTAGAGGTACCAGACTTAAGATTTAGAAAAAAGTAAAGATTAAAGTCTTTTGATAAAATTAACCTACAGGAAATCCCTGACCAAGATGAAAATAAATAAATAAAATTACTTACCCGAACAGAGCGCAGGTTTACTGTCCTTTCTTCTGGGTTTTCCTTTAAAATGAAACAAAACAAAAATACAATAAAACAACATGAAGTGGGGAGACACGGGGATGAAAATACTCAGTTAGCAAAAATCACCAGAAAAAGATACTTCTTCACTCTCTCATACACATTGCTAAATTCTGTTCCTACCAGCAGCACCCTTGAATTCC
>PVJX010003888.1:0-101852 GCA_004027295.1 Dolichotis patagonum
ACTCTATGCATGGCTTTATACTATTGTGTTATGTTTGATATTATTGTATTTGAAACTATGCTCAACTATAGCAGAGTAAGAGATATGGTGTTAGCTACTGTTGATGTCCAGTTGACTTAATGTAAAGTACTGTGTTGCCTATGTTGCCCTGTTCTGATCTGCTCTGTACTGCCCCCTTTTGTTTTATTCTCTTTCAAATAAAAAAAAAACAATTATTACAGGGGACCTTAACAGCCCATTATCACAAAGAGATAGACCAACTAGACAAAATGTCAATAAAGAAGTAATAACACTGAATAAAAAAAAAAGAGAAGACACACTATACAAGCAAGAAATAAGTGTCTACTGCATTATTGAAATTTAAAGATTGTTTTAACAATGGCCTATCCTGATGTGAAACACAAGAATACAGACACTTTCTTATAAATATCATTTCCCCCTACATTTTACCTACATCCTTTAAAGGCAAAGATCGTGAATTATCCCTGTTTATCCCCCTATTGAGCTTTCCCAATTCATATCAGGGAAATAAATACATCATCAGATAAATAACCCTGCATGTGGAGAAATTAATAGATCCAACGTCTATGACATTTAAAGTTTTCACTGTCTTAGACATATAACTGCATTAACCAGAGATATATTGTGGTTAGGTTATTTTCTTGCATGAAGTGAATAGGGCTTGGTTAATTGGTCTGGTTTATGTGGACAGGTCACCCCCAAAGAAAGAACTTTCTGGGGCCATTGTAAAGTACGGGTCTTTGCTCAGCTCCTCCATAGTAACGCTCACAGCCTGTCTCCTGCAACCTGATGCAGCACCATTGCAGGTTGGTATTCTTACCCCTAATTTACTGCTGGAAAGCCTGAGACTCAGAGGGATTAAAGAGATCTTCCGAGATTATATGCTAGAAACTCAGCTTTTCTTACTGCTCAGCATTAGATTCTGCCACTTCTAGGATCTGATCAACCTACCCTATTTGAAATGTATTTGTTGGGAAACAACTGACCTCAGAATGAGTGACTTGTCACCACTCTAAGTAAGTTTCGCTGAGTTTCAAATTTTCCCATTATGAAAGGAAAATGAGAAAAATATGTCCTAGATACCACAGAGAAAAATGCTTCATTGTCTTAATTGCCTTTCTATTTCAATCAAGGAAGGCATTTAATTATTTCTGAACTACTTTCAAAACTCTCTCTCTCTCTCTCGCTCTCTCTCTTCTCCCTCTGTCTCCATCTTCTCTCTCTTTCTGTCTCCCTCTCTCTGTCTCTCTTTCCCTCTCTCATTTCCCAGGTGTGTTAACCAAACCTGTGCAAATCATTTCTCAAGTGAGAGATTATCAAACATTCGTCGAGTACCTTTTCTATGCCCGTGACTATTCTAAATTCTTTCCACCAATGACCTTGTTTTGTTTTCCGCGGCAAATTTGTGAAGGGAGCAATATGGTTATTTCCCTTTAATGGGCAAGGAAACCAAGATGCAGAGTGATGAGCTCTTTAGGCGATACATGTTGAAGTCTGCATTTGACCTCAGGAATAAAGTTGGGCCACCCATAAGGCTGTGCTACTCTCTTCACAGTACTACCTCTGAAGAGAGTCATGGTCTTCACTTTGAGATGCCTATTTCTGAGGGTGTGCACAAAAGCAAAGTGGAAGAACCATCCACAAGGCCGGTCCACAGTTCCAAAGGGCCATCCAGGTCTCCAGCGTCTGGGAACTGAGGTAGGTCAGCCAGAAGCTTTAGGGTCAGGAACACAGTTTGTCTGGATTCTTAAGCACCCTGAGGCAGAAGTCCTTGCTGCTGAGCACTGCTGCCCTGAGACCTAGAAGGGCCCCCTGACACTCAGTACCCTGCAGTTACTTCATCATGGTTGTGAAACTTCAGGGAAAGGAAATAACATTCTTGTGATCTGTGCTTTATGGCCATTATTTTTGTCTCTTGACTTTTCTAGTGAATAAGGAACAGCACACAGCATTTCTATAGCAGGCTCCCCTATCTGTGGAGGATGTGTTCCAAGACCTGCAGTGGATGCCTGAAACTAAACAAGACTGAACCCTATATTTACCAGGTTTATTTCCATACATGTAGATCTATGATGAAGTTAAATTTATAAATAAGGCACAATTAGAGATGAACAACAATAGCCAATACTAGAATAGAACAATTATCAGACTGTACTATAATAAAATTACCAGAATCACTACTCCTGCCCTTGGGGACCACTATTAAGTGAAATAAGTCTTACCTGAACACAAGTACCACAATACTGCAGGGGTCAAGTGGATAATCTAGATGGCTACTAAGCAACTGATGGGTGGGTAGCATATAGTGCATGGATATGCTGCATAAAGGGATGAGTCTCATCCAAGCAGAAATGAGTGGGATGGTGTGAAATTTCATTATACTTTTCAGACCAGTGCAAAATTTAACACTCACAAACTGTTTATTTCTGGAACTTTCCATTTAATGTTGTGTTTTCAGACTGTGGTTCCTCAAAGTAACTAAAACTATGGACAGTTAAATCACAGGTAAGGAGGGACTACTGTAAAATTCAAAGATGTAAGCGTGTGTATTGTATAAAAAATAAACTTTTCTTGTGTGACAGACTGCGGCATTCAAAGAGCACATAGCAGCAAACAAAGTAATGAATAAGCCACATCTGTAGGAAGTTAACACTTCAAATTGTCCACAAGGAGTTTAAACTTTCTAATAGATAGACTGCAGAGTACCTTGTATGTTCAAACCAAAAAATTCTGTAATTCAAGTTAAAATGTTTTTGTTTTCATAACACTCTAGCTTTAACTGTAGTTATTTTCTAATATTTTAATGGAACTATTTTGTTTCATTTTGCATAACTGAGTGTTGTAGAAAAACAAGGTAAAGAGAAAAATCTAACAAGTAGCCAGAGAAAAGAAGATAAGGTGCACATTAAACAATGACAGATTCCCAGCAAACGGTCAGCTGTTTTATCAATAACAATAATGAAGGAATGGTACCTTTGATGTACTAGAAGAAAATAATTTCCACCCTAGAATCCTGCACCCAGTCAAAGACCAACCCTATGAGAATTTGTTACCAAGAGATTCTCCTTACAGGAATCTGTCACTAGGCTTTAGGCAGAAAGATCTGAAATGAAAGAAATTTTATGGAACAAACGAAAACATAAAATAAATAAGGAGTATGGGTAAATAAAGCAAGCACTGAGTTACAAAATAGTAATGAGAGTGTCTCCCATCCAAGTACTAACCAGGCCCGACCCTGCTTAGCTTCTGAGATCAGACGAGATCAGGTGCGTTCAGAGTGGTATGGCCGTAGATGTAATGGGACCTTCTAGTGGGGAAAAAGAAGATTGAATGAAGACAAAAAACATCTGAGTTCAAAGACGGAAACTGAGGAAGAAATCAATGATTCTTGTTTATGGGTTCCTTGTCTGTATGGGAGAGGGTGAAAGCTGTGAATATTGGTAGACTGAGGTTATTATAGGGGTTGGAACACTTAAGGTTGGGGGGCTTAGACAACAACAGAAATGTTGTCTCTGACAAGTGTGAAGGTTAGAAGCCTCAAATCAAGGTGTCATCAAGGGTTACCTAATCACATAGCACCTTTCATTTACTGTTAATGAGACCATCACTTTGGAAAGTAGATTGGCATTATTTACAAAAATTTTTTCCCATATAATCCAGAAATTTCATCCTATGTATACAGAAATGCATATTTAATCACTAAATAATACAGAGATAAAGCCCCCTTGATTATAGTGAGTAATCCTATTAATATATTACTCAACTTTCGAGTATTTTGTTTAGAGTTCTTGTATCCTTATTTACGAAGGAAATTTGTCTATAGTATTCTTTTCTCATGAGATCTTTGCCTGGCTTTGGAAGGAAGTTCAATAGACTTAGTTCAGAAGTTTCTCTCCTCCTCATTTTTAGAAAAAACTTTGTGAAGGATTGATATTATTTTTTCTTTAATTATTCATCAACAAAATAATTGGGTTCTGGACTATTCTCTGGGGAGATATTTTTAATTGCTAAGTTAATTTCTTTTCTTTTTGTTAGGGAGTGCACTATGTATATAATAGCTTTATCAATAAGTGTCTCATACTCTCCAAGCAGACTCTGTTCTTCTAATTGTGGTAAAATTGTATAATATAAAATTTACCATCATAACTATTGTAGGTGTACCATTCAGTAGTATTAAATACATTCACATTGTTGTCCAGCCAATCTCCACGATTCTTTTCATCTTGCAAAACTGAAGTTCTGTGCCCCTAAACCTCAACTAACTTCCAGTTTCTCCCTATTTTAGCCTATAGCAACCAAAATTTTACTTTCTGTGTCTAAGAAGTCAGCTACTCTAAGCATCAATCATACAAAGTCCTTCTTTTTTGTGACTGACTTAATGTTCTTACAGTTTACCTACATTATAGTATGTTCAGAAGTTCCTTCTTGTACAAGGCTGAATGATATTCCACTACGACTACCAATTTTTTATCCATACATTTGTCACTGAACACTTGGCTTGCATCTATCTTAGAGCTACTGTAAGTAATGCTACTATAACTTGAGCATTCTATTTCTTTAGTTCTTATTGAGTCATCCATTTTTCTACTCTTCAATTTCAGTAATTTGCATCTTCCTAGCAATATATTATCTAGATTGCTTAATTTTTTGGTGCAGTTATTAATAATATTCTCATATCATCCTTTTAGTTTCCATAGGGTTGGTAGTGATGGCTATTCTTTCTTTCCTAGTTTCTGGATCATTTGTGTTTTCCATTATTTGTAATATTTGCTAAGAAGATGTTGGTTTAAAATATTTTCAAAGAAGCAACTTTTGTTTTCATTGATTTTTCTCTGTGGAATGGAGATGTCTATTTCAGTGATTCCTGCTGTAATATTTTTTATTTTCTTCCCGCTTATAGTTTATTAAAGAAGAACTTAAGCTGTTGATTGCAGACCTTTCTTTTCTACCATACAGGCAAAAAAAAACCCCACAAAACTTTCCATGTGCTTACTGTTATTTAGAAATGTTATATTTTTCTCAAACATTGTATTTGAGATTTACTCAGGAATCTTAATATTGTGAATTATTAATTATTAATGTTATAGTGAAAGACCAAACTTTGTTGACTTTAATCTTTTAAAATGTGTTAAGATTTGTTTTGTGATTCACTGTCTGATGTATCTTGGAGAATATCCCATGCTAACTTGAAAAGAATATGTTCTCTACAGTCACTGGCATTTTGTCCTATAAATGTTAATAAATCAATTTGATTGATAGTTTAACTCTTCTTGATTATCTGTCTAGCTATCCATCAGTTATTGAATATGAGCCATTAAAATCTGTAGCTATGGTTGTTGTCTACTTTTGATTTTGTTAGATTGCTTTATGTATTTTGAGGCTCTATTATTTGGTGCATATAGATATATCATTGTTTTATCTTCCTGATGTGTTGACTCTCTTATCCTTATATACCTCTTTTAGTAATATTTATTATCCTAGAGATTATCATGTCTGATATTAAAATAACAATATTTCCACTTTCTTCTTATTACCATTTGCATGATGGACTTTGTTTAGTCATTTGTGGTCAGGGATTTAGCTCAGTGGCTTAAGCGCTTGCCTGGCAAGCACAAGGTCATGAGTTCGATCCCCGGCACTAAATAAATAAATAAATAAATAAAGTCATTTGTGCCTTTGAATCTAAGAACACTTATAGATAGTATATTATTGGCTCTCGCTTTTTCATCCAACCTGACAACCTCTCCTTTAAGAAAGGAATGTTTACTGCAATCATGTTTGATGTAATAATTGATAATGTTTGGCTTTATGCTTGCCATTTTGCTACATGCTTTCTATTTGTCTCATGTATTTTCTCTGCTCTTTTTTACTGCTTCATTTTGTCTTAAATATTTTTAGTATGTCATTTTAACTGCTCTGTTTCTTTTTTTATTATTGTATCTTATTCAGGTATTTTGTTAGTGATTGTATTTAAGAATTTCAGTAGTATTTCAACTTATCACAGTTCACTTCAGAATACTACTAGCTTTATTCTTTTAAAAATGTAGAATCATTGTGTCAATACATCCCTTTTCTTCCTCCCTTCCTTGTTCTATTAGTCATGTATATCTAAATACATTATAAAGTCTATAAAAGTAGTGTTATAAGTGTTGATTTATGTGTTGTAAAGAATTAACAAAAAGATTAGGGGTCTAGGAATTTAGCTCAGTGGCATAAGTGCCTGCCTGGCAAGCGCAAGGTCATGAGTTCGATCCCCATTACCAAGAAAAAAAACATTAGAAAAATATATGTCTATAGACTTTTATCTTTCCTTAGATATTTGCTATTTCTGACATGCTTCATTTATTCTTTTAAATTAACATTACTGTCTGGTGCTCTTTCTTGCGGTCTGACAGATCTCTTTGTATTTTTGTAAGACAAACTTGCTAGTAATGTGTATTTTCCATCTTTGCTTATTTATAGAAAATCTTTAATTTGTACTCACTTTTTAAGAATAATATTGTTTGATATAGGGTTATAAATTCGTAATGATTTTCTTTCAACACTTCAACTATGTCATTTTACTGCTTTCTGGCCTTAATTCTTTCTGATAAGAAGTCAAATATTAATGGCATTTTTATCTCCCTGTATTATTTTTCTATGTGCTTTTGAGATATATCTGTCTGAGTTTATCTTTCATCTTTGATTCTGATGTATTTAAAGAAGATATTTTTTAATTTATTCAATTTGGAATTCTTTGACCTTCTGAAGATTAATATTCATCAAGCTGAGAAGTTTTGACTATGTGTTTCCTCAAATATTTTTTCTACTCCATTTTCTTTCTCAGAGGGTCCATCAGAGATGGACTATAGCCATACTGTATACTGGTATATTGATGCTATCCTGTGTCTCTAAGGATTGTCCATTTCTCTTTAATCTTCACTTTCTCCATTTTTCAGACTGGGTAACTTTAAACAGAACTATTTTCTAGTTTACTTATTCTTTTCTCTGCTATCTCAAAACTACTGCAGAGTTCCTTTATGGGGCTTTTCATTTCAGTTGTTACTCTTTTCAGGATTTCCATTTGTTTCAGTAATTTTTATTATTTCATGTTTTCTCTTTGAGACAGGGTCCCATTAAGTTGTCCATGCAAGTCTCAGATTTGCAATCCTTCTGCTTCAGCCTCTCCAATAGCTGTGATTACATGTCTGTACCACTGTGGCCAGCTTAACTTTTAATCTCTTTCTTTTTTTTTAAATTTTTTTAATTTTATTTTAAAAAGGAGTAAAATTAAACACAACAAAACAGAACAGAATGGGACATAAGAAAGCATAAATTTCAAAGCTAGACAACCAGAGATCTTCGCTATCTGTCATATTGTCTCTTGTTTTCTTCCAAATGGTTGTCCTTATCTTTGCATATGGGGAGCTCATACTAAATAACATAGCCAATCTTTTCACAAGATGTTCACTGGCTCCCACTTGCTAAGGGTGGGGGGACGGGACAGAGAACAGGACGACATGAGATGTTTGATTTTCATCCCGTGCACCAGCAGGATCACAGCCGCCCCCAGAGAGGGGAGGAGCTCCTTGTTCTCCTGGCACCCCGAGTCAACCACACAGTACAGGTCCCGAGGTGCCAGGGTCTCTCTCCTTCGGGCTGCCGAAAGTCTGCCATACTCACCTGCTATTTCTTTCTGATGAATTGACCATTCCATTTCCGAAGTTCTGAAATGGCCAACAGACCAAGAAAGAATTCTCTTTAGGCTCCTGTTTGAAACCAGCAGCTACAGCAATCTGCTGGCCTTGCTTCAGGGCAACACCTCTTTCTTGAGATTCTCTACTTATTGAATAGTTATTATCATACTTTTCTTTGACTATTTAAATTTCTTCTTTAATTTTTAAATATATTTGTAATACTCACTTTGAAATTTTGTTCTCCAAATCCAGTATCCAGAAATACTCAGAGACAGTTTCTACAGATAACTTCTTTGAGTTGTCATGCTTCCTTGAATGTAGTCATGCTTCTGATCTTTACAAGTTTTATGACTGTATTAAAAACTAATGGTAGCAACTCTGAATTACAACTTTTCCTCTGAAGATTATTGTTGTCTTATCTAGTTTTTGAATTAAATTACTTGACGGTGCTAAACCTGTGAAGTCTATATTTCTCACAGTGTGTAGCTGTTTTCTCAGTTTGTTTCTATTTTTAAGCATGGCTTCTAAGTGATTGTCCCTCTATCTGATTAGCATAAGAGTTTAACCAAAGATCGATCAAGAATAATGTTCAAACACCTCAAGCCAGTAAGACTCCCAGACTCTGCTGGTGAATCTGTTCGTGGACTGTGGAACACATTCAAAGCTCAGGGTATTTCCAATTGGCCCCAGTCATTACATGTTGCCAGGTGCTCTTCTGTTTCTTCTCTGGATATGTGTTCATTCCACTGGCCAAGTGTGCAAAATATCCTGGGATCCATCTGGTCTCTATTGCACCTGCATGCAGTCTCCAGTTGTCTTAGTTACTTTTCTCTTTGCGAGGACAAAATATCCAATACCCACAAGTTAAAGGAGAAGAGATTTATTATGGCTCATTGTTTGTACAGAGCTCAGTTCACAGTAGTCTGGCTCCAAGGAAGGGCATCGTCCCAGGGGGCACCGCCTAGGAGACACAGAGCAGATAGCAGCAGCAGCAGCAGCAGCAAACCTGCCTTTCCTTCTCCCTTTTTATTCCATCCATGCTGTAAGCCTATTGATTGGTGCCACCCACACCCATGGTGAGGGCTTCCACTCTGCACTTTCAGAAATATGATCATTTCAATCAGTGGACTAATTTAGTACTTCCAGTGTCACAGCCTTCATCCACATCACACATTCTAAATCCAGCCACCTCGCAAAAGCCTCACTGGTGACCACATGAAGTTGGTAGGGGGAGGGCACGTCTAGACACACGCTGTCTTAGTTACTTTTCTCACTGCTGAGACAAAATTCCTAATACCCAAGGAGGAAAGGTTCATTTTGGCTCACAGTTTGTAGAGGTTTCAGTTCATAGTTGGCTGTTTCCAAGGCATGGTAGACGACAAAAAGTTCACAGCAGGCAGAGAACAGCAACAGGCAGTGAAGTAGTGAAGTTGCAAGCAACAAGGGACAGTGACAGTCCTCTTCTGTCCCTTACATTCCATCCAGGCTACACACCCTTAGGGTGGGCAACACTCACACTCGTGTGGTCTTCCCATTGTCCACACCCAGAACTATGCCAAACCAGTCAGTGGACTAATTTAGGAATCTCACACCCTTAATAGTAACATCACACACTTAATCCCAGCATCACACGCCTTAGATCCAGGCACCTCTGAAAAGCTCCACCTACACCCACACTAGGCTTTGGAAGAGATCTAGATACAAGTCATAATACAAGTCATGACACCAGTCGACCCAAGACACATGGAGAAGTAACCAAGCCCGTATGACTATCTCACATCTGGACATCTCTGTCAGCCAGGCCAGTACAGAGCATGTACCAAATAGGACCGTAAGCTCAGGACAGTGGGGCTGTTGGCTCTCCCTGTCCAATGTCCCCAAGATTCCCATTCTAATAAACAATATTCCAAAGCAAAGAGCCCATTCCGGCAGCTGCAGCCCCCGGTGGTTCTCCTGACTTTGCCCACTGGCTGATCTGCCACCATAGAGTCGGGGGTGAGGGAAAGGGTGGGAGAGACCAGAGAAAAAAACACAGATTCATGCCGCTCGTACCAAAATTCAGGAGATTTAATCAATTTCTAACAATGCTCCTGGCCAGTTTCCACAACAGTGAAATGATTGTTTTTGCAGATTTGAGCAAGTTAATAGTTGCTTTTTGAAGATATGCTTTATCAGTCTTTTCCTCCCATCATCCTGGAAACTTAAAGACTAAAATCACAATCTTGAGTGAAATTATTAAGGTGAAGGAAAGTATATATGGTATAGTTCCATTTATTCTTAGTTCTAAGTACAGAAAAATCTAAATAGTCTGCTGTAGGGATGAGTGTATAGGTGTTAATACTATGAAGAAAAGTAAGTCAGCAATTGTCTCACAAGTGAAGACAATAGTTACCTCTAGGAGAAGCAGGCATCATGGTTGGAAATGGATAAAGTATAAAGATAATTTCTAGGATGTTAGTACCATTTCTTGCCTTGGGTAGTGGTTAATAAATATTCAATTTACAGCCACTTTTTAAATTAGATAGATAGATAGATAGATAGATAGATTTATGCATGTTTCTGCATGTACCTTTGTAGTGGACTCATAACTGGTGGTCAGTTTAAACACCAGCTGAACTGAATCAGCATGGTGCTGAGTGTGGGTGGCCCACCTGAAGACTGTTGCCAGCATAAAAAAGAGACATGGAGAGCAAGAGGAGCATTGTGGGTTTTCCTAAGTGTTGTTGTTTGGAGCCATTGGTTCTCCCGGAGGAGTTTGTCACGCTGGCTCCCCTGATACGAACTCATCATCAGAGGAGCTCGGGACCTCACTGTCACTGAGGATGGCTGTGGTACTTTCCAAGGGAGCTTTGGTCCTTATTTTGAGCATCTGTTCTTGGCTCCATTGCAGAACCCTCAGGCTTCTGGCACAGATCCTTCACCCTGCTGGTACTGAGCTTCTACCACTGACCTTTGGGCCTTCCCAGTGCAGATCCGTGAAACAGACCTGCATGGGTCATTGTTGGGGCTCCTGATTTTCAGCTGGACTCGTGCAGGTTATTGCCATGGGATCCAGGCCCTCTGCTGGATTTTCTACGTCTTTAGTGTTGTGGAGAGATTTCTTGCACTTTCTTTGTATTTGATTCCTTGGGTGACCATTATAAATAATACCATAAATTATGTATCCTTTATGTAATTGTTCTCCTTGCAACCCCTGACTAAAACATTATATATTATAATAAAAAGTTCTGTAAAACATACTACATAATTTATTTATTTTATAAATATTTATAGAGCAACACTAGTATAAAAGACAATTCTTGACAACAATTACATAAACTAATAAAAAGTCAGAGAAGTTCTCACGGAAACTATAGCTGAGTGAAGACACGGATAAATAGTAACCCACCCTGAAGGGCAGTTTTCAATTGCAACAAAGAGCATGAGAAACAGAATGGTAGATTGTGGGAGGAATTAGGGACCAACACTTTACATTCTATTGGTCAAAGCAGGTCTCTTTGAAGAGATGAGATTAGGCTGAAAAGTAAAAAGCCCAGAGGAGTCAGCTATACAAAGGTTTGTCCAAGCGCATCTCAAGGGGAGAAAATTACAAGTTCAGATTCCAAAAGACTCTGGAAAAGGGGAGAGTTGCACAAGAGATTTGCAAGCTGACCTCAAACATCTAAAGGATTTGCTTCGCATAAATTCAAAGATCCACAGATAAAAGCCACCGAGCCTGAATTATCCTCAAGGAAAAGAAGGGTTTGCAACCATCAGAACTTGTCAAGAGTCAATTTAAATAGTCAAGATATTCCATGTCCCTGGAAGGCACTGTCACCCCCTTGACAAGGCTCATGAACATTATTTGATGGCCCTTCTCTCTTCTCTGAGTAACTTTCACCAATTTTCCGTATGTTAGTCGACTTTCCAGTACTACGTCAAATAACTTTCTAGTGCTATATCAAGTAACTCATAATCAGCTTATAAAAGATAAAATACTTGTTTTGGATCACAGTCTTGCGCTGTACAGTCCACACTTGGTTGGTCCCACTGCTGCTGGTGGGGCAGAACGTGGTGGGAAACTCATGATGGAATAAGGCCATTCGCCTTATGGTAGGGAAGAAAACAAGAGAAAGGAAGAGACAGAGGCCCTACAGTGCTTGAGGGCAAATCCCCAAGGACTGAAGGATCTCTCACTAGGACCCGTCTCTTTGAGTTCCACCACCTTCCCATAGTGGCGCACTGAGATCTAAGCTTTTAACACACGGGCCTCTGGGAGACATTTCAGATCTCCCCAACTGTGACAGCTTTGCCTTAAGCAATGACTCTAGCTGACAGTAGTCACACCATGACCCAGTACTGGCCAAATGGATTCTCCCCGCCAAGACCCTCCTCCCTACAGTAAGAGAGTCAGTGCAAAGCTAAGGCCCTACAATGGTTGTTTCAGTGGTGGCCTTATAATTTATGTGCAGAAGGAGGTTGAAGTGGCAACCTGACCGAGGGGAGGATTTGAGGTACCACATTAAACAGCCTATACATGACATTTCACATACTGGCAAGGAATCTCAGCTTCTCACACAAAATAACTGGGGTGGAGTGATAGAGTATCAAATTCCCTGGGTAACCCCCCTTAGAGTCACCAAGCTGTGACATCAACAATCAACCCGTCTTCAGATCCCCAGAGCTATGATTCCAGAGCCTTCCTAGAGGCCACCGATCCAAGGACATGGATGTCTCTTTTGGTGTAAGTTGTCCACAGTTAGTTTCTCTTCCTTGTGCCAAAGGAGGCTCATACGCTGGGACACTGGGCACTGGATGAAGTGACAGGGTCTTGAAAGGCAGAATCTATGCTGAGGTTCTATGATAAGCACAAGTGCAGTTGGGTATCCCTGCTAGGAATCAACACATATTGATGGGCTGGAGAGACCAGACGGCTTAGTGTCCTAAGTAGATACATGGGCTCAGGACACTTGCAAACAATGAAATACAAAATAAGTTACAGCCCTAGCAATATAGCTCCACACACAGGCTCAGAGTCCACATATGATGACATTCAGAAGGCCGAGGAAGGGGACTCTGCCAATGACACCATCATCTGCTAAGGCTGACACAATAAAGCCACAGAGCCAATGAGGGCAGGGGTCTGTAACATGAAGAGAATAACAGAATCATAAACACTGGTCAGCGCCAGGCCAAGGGGGCTCACAGACACCTCAGGGATTCTTTAGGACATCTCAGGCGAGCCTCTCACCAGGAAACAACTGTGCCTCTTATTTAATGCCCACTCGCCTATGTAGTATATCTCTGAAATACTTTATGTGCTCCCCCTGTTTGAATCTCAGCACAGTTATGATGATGAAAATTGAGGGACAAAGCAGGGAGATTTATTCTGGAGTGTGGGGTTAGTGTTGTTCCACAGAGTTTAAAGTTTTTATTGATTTATAATCAGCTTTTTTTAACAAAGATTTCTTCTGCAGAGAACTCTCTGGACAGTGTTTGAGGGAAACATTATTTCTCTCTGCACAAAATGCATTCTGTTTGTTGTCAAACAAGCATCTCAGTTCTTGAGCTTCTAATGGCAAATTAAATCATCTCATAGAGAAAAGAAAATTATAAAAAAGTAACTGCTATAGTACAGGAGATTGTTGATGCATTGATCTTTATGAATTTCCAGATTTTTTTTTACCTTGTAATCACTTTCTTTAATGGCAACATAGGCATTAAGAAAACAAGCATATTTAATGGAAATCCATTGTCTTCTGCTTTTTAAAATATTTAATAACCTTGGGGAGCTAAGAAATTGTCTCTGCTTGGATAACATCCCCAATGCTAACTGTGACCGGCGAATCAGTAACTGTAACAGATGACATGACGTAAGCAGGAAAGGGCTAAGGAATGTGAGGGAGTCCAGAGTGCGTGAAGTGGCTGGGCTTTACAGTCTTCGCTCTCAATTGCTGTGGAAATGAAGAAGAAAGCACTGTGCCAAAACTGGAGGGGACCAGTTTTCTGATTGTGTCCCAGGGGGGTTGGATAAAGCTCAAGCAATTTGGAGAATACCCTCAGGTTGCCCTCAGCAGAATTCCTGACCTCCGCCACATCCTGTCTATCGTAAGCCTCTATCAGGAGGAGATGCCCAATCACAAAGCTTTCTGGATTTAGGTGGCATGAGAAGTACTGCGTTGGCTTCACGGACATAGAAAGTTCTTCTCCGTCTTGATTCCTTTGCTTATCTCCAAAGGAAAGATTCAGTGCTATTCTGTTTTCAGCTTCTAACACTTCCAAATTTCTTTTTAAAAGCACAGGAAAACCATGCGGTGACATATGCTTGCAATCCCAGTACCTGGGAGGCTGAGCCAGGAGGATCGCAAATTCAAGGGCAGCCTGGGCTAACAAGCAAGTTTAAGGCTGGCCTGGGTTATATAACAAGAGCCTGTCTTTTAAAAATAAACCTTGCTGGCCATGGTGGCACATGCGGAGGCAGAAGGATTGCCACGAGTGAGGTCAGCGTGGGCTACACAGTGAGTTTAAAGCCAGCCCAAACTATATGGCAAGAAGAAGAAAACCAGGGAGAGAGAGACAGAAACAGACAGACAGACAGACAGACAGAGACAGAGCCGGCCATGGGCTCCAGCCTTCAGATAATACCATCTAGCCAAATTGTCAACTTCAATTACACTTTTGTTGTTTTTATTGTATTTATTTTTGTGGTTACCTTCTATTTATGGCAAGTGAACTGGTTTCTCTTTGTGATGAGCTTATACCAATTATTTTCCATATTTACATTTTTTAAAACTGAGCTAATTTAAAAACAAGCAGACAAGTAAGAAAACTGGAGGGAAAAAAAAGAAGAAAGGAAAAGAAGGAAGGGAAGATGACAGAGAAAGGAAGGAAGGAAGGAAGGATCCTCAGTTCAGGAGTCCAGCTTGTCAGGGTGAAAGTCTGGTTAGGGCACTGCAATAACTTTAGCTAAGAGAACATCGGCGTGGGGTTACAGACCCTCAGTGGCACCAAAGTCAGGAGCAGCAATCCCAACTGCTTCCTTTTACACAGCCAGAAACCAGGCCCAGGGGCAGGGCAGGAACTGCCAAGTCCCATAGTTTGTAACAGTAGGGCCAGGTTAAATCTAAGTCTGCTGCTTTCACCTGCGTTTATTTTACCATTGTTTAATTTTTAGCCTCCTCAAAGTTTATCTGTATTGGCATTGGAGAAATATGTCCAATCTGCAAGTCTATTTGGACTTGCAAAAAGAATTTATAGAATTTAGTTATTTGCAGGACCATGGTGCCCTCGTGTGGCAAGATTTGGTAATGCAGCTCTTTATGCAATTGATTCAAATGAGGCTTGTCGGAAGGTGGAAATATTTTGTAGAGTATCCCTTAGGTTTGGGTTTGTTTGCCAGTGATTTAGATATGTTTTTAACCCACCTCTCCCATGAGCCAGCGGCTGCCAAGAGGGCTGGGAGACAAGAAGAGCCTTCCGCCCTAAGTAAGCAACCGGCTGATTCCGAGGATCACAGGCTGGGATGACAGCAACCGAGGTACAAAAACAGCTTAATGCTTGCATTGTTTGATGACCTTGCAGGCCTAAAAAGCCAGTAGCCTGAGCATCTGTTTAAAGGCTAACAATATGTAACATCGCAACTATGGGGGATTTCTTCTGTCTTGTTCTTGAAATCCAATATTGTTCTCACTGTTTAATTTTGTTGTTTTATTGTTTTATTCCCTTCAAAATAGGGAACATTTGGGGTAATATTTTTGAACTATATAAATATATTTTTCCTTTCCAAGTTTTATCCAATAGTTTTTAGCACCTATTGATAATTTTTTTATTTTTTTTTAAAAAGGGGTAAAACTAAACATAAAACAGAACAAAGCAGATCAGAAGAAAACAATGTAAGTGATACAGATTTCAAAGCAAGACAACAGGAGGGGTCTTCAGTGGCTACCATGTCTCTTGTTTTCTTCTAAATAGTTGTCCGTATCTTCACACACAACAAATTCATACAAAACAAAATAGTATAAAACTGACCAGAACAGGGTAATGAAGGCATTACAGGCCTTCAAAACCAGACAATAGGAAAATTAAAAGTGGCTGCCATAATGTCTTTTGTTTTCTTCAAAATAGCTGTCCATACCTTCATGTATGTTGAAATTAAATAATACAAAACAGACTAAAACAACTCTGAACAAATAATAGAAGCATTATTGGTTTTCACAACAAAATCAAACAGTGAGAACAATATTGGGTTTTAAGAACATGATGATAAGGAATCAGCAATGGATACCATAATGTCTGTTTGTCTTCAAAATAGCTGTTCATTTCATCACACATAATATAATTGATTCTCATAGACTGTTTAGGAGAAGTTCTAGGCATGTATAAGCATCTACATGTATATCCTTTCTGCATTAGAGCAAAAACCAAAACATTACTAGAAAAATAAGCAACAAAAAAGACAAATAAATAACAATAGCAAAGAGCCCAAAACAATAATGATACAGGCCTTCAAAACACAGTGGTAGAAACAGAACTACAGTTGATATTTTACATAGTGATCTACAAGAGTTCCTCAGGTCACCTGATACAAACATGCAAAATTGTTCCAATCCTATGCATATTTACTGCTTTGTTCTTTGAACTTACTGAATTTGTAGCACAACCATCTTAGCTATCCTGTGTCTTTATAGAAATTTAGATATTTTTTCTTTTCCCTTCCTTTTTCTTTCTCTTGCTTTTCCCTAAGATATTATTTTTTTCCCCTTTGAGAAGACTCTTACCTTTTCACTGTATTTATTGAGAATTTTGTATCTTAGGTACTCTTACAATTTCTTACACTAGGAAGACAATACAGTATTTACTCATAAGTTTGATTTATTTCACTTATGAATATGCTCTCAAGTTGCACCCACTTACTTATAAATATCTCAATGTGATCATTCTTTATAGCTGAGCAGTACTCCATTGTATAAAAGTACCATTCCCCAGTTGATGGGCACTTAGGTGGTTTCCAAGATCTGGCTATTACAAATTGTGCTGCTATAAACATGGGTGCACATATATCACTGTGGTATGATGTTTTCAGATCTTCTGGGAATATGCCTAGAAGCGGAATAGCTGGGTCAAATGGGACTTCCATACCCAGCTTTTTGAGGAATCTCCAGACTGACCTCCACAGTGGTTGCACCAGTCTGCACTCCCACCAACAGTGCAGAAGAGTTCCTTTTTCCCCACAGCCTCTCCAGCATTTGTTGTTGGTGGTTTTCTTTATCCTGGCCATTCTTTCTGGGATGAGATGGAATCTCAGTGTGGTTTTAATTTGCATTTCTCTAATGATTAATGATGCTGAACATTTTTTCATGTATTTATTTGCCATTCGTATTTCTTCATCTGAGAACTATGTATTCATCTCAGATGTCCATTTTTGGATTGGGTCTTTGAATTTCGGGGGTCTGATTTTTTTTAATGTTTACATTTTTTTTATTTTTTATTTATTTTTTTTGTTTTTATTTTTTATTTTTTGGTACCAGGAAATCGAACTCACAACCTAGAGCTTTCCAGGCAGGTGCCTGTGCCTCTGAGCTAAACCCCCAGCCCTTTTTTTTAATTCGTTTTTTTTTTAATTTACAGAGAAAAAACAAACAAAAAAACACAACCAAACAAAACAGAAAAAGGGTAGCAACAATACAGAATTTCAAAGGCAAAAAAATGAAAGAACCACAAAAACAACAACAAACCAAAAACAAAAACACTAAGAAATTGCCACTTGATAGGTTACATACTGTCATCATTGGAAATAGTTGTTCAAGTTACAAAATTAAAGCTCACAAAGTAGACATTCAAACAGTGAGACTATTAACAGTTCTGCTCAACAATCCAACAAAAACAGTAATGTGGTCATCTATCTTACACACTTAAACATACATGCAGTTATATCCTTTAGAGCACTTTCTTTCATATATATATATATATATATATATATATATATATATATATATATGAAAGAAATTTAAATATATATATATATTTAAATTTTATTTTAAAGGGGGTAAAGTTAAACACAACAAAACAGAACGGGACTTAAGAAAGCATAAATTTCAAAGCTAGACAACCAGGGATCTTCACTATCTGTCATATTGTCACTTGTTTTCTTCCAAATGGTTGTCCTTATCTTTGCATATGGAGAGCTCATACTAAATAACATAGCCAATTTTTTCACAAGATGTGTAGGTCACTGGCTCCCACTTGCTAAAGGGGGGGGGGACATGGGACAGGAAGACATGAGATGTCTGATTCTCAGCCTGCCCACTAGCAGGATCACAGTCGCCCCTCAGAGACGGGAGGAGTTCCTTGTTCTCCAGGCATCCCGAGTCAGCCGCACTGTGCAGGTCCCAAGGCACCAGGGTCTCTCTCCTTTGGGCCACCGAAAGTCTGCCACACTCTCAGCCACCCCCCAGAGAGGGGAGGAGCTCCTTGTTCTCCCGGCACCCCGAATTAACCGCACGGTGGAGGTCCCGAGGCGCCAGGGTCCCTCCCCTTCAGGCCCCCTAAAGTCCACCATACTCACCTGCTATTTCTTTCTGATGAATTGACCATTACATTTCCAAAGTTCTGAAATGGCCAACAGACCATAGAAAGAATTCTCTTTAGGTTCCTGTTTGAAACCAGCAGCTACAGCAATCTGCTGGCCTTGCTTCAGGGCCATTTTTTAATTCTTTATATGTTCTAGACAGAAGTCCTTTTCTGAGGGACAGTTGACTAAGATGTTTTCAAAATTCATGATAATTCTTCCCTAAATCAATTATTAGAATAATGATTGCAAAATAATTTTCTAAATGTGTCATTCCTTTCTGCATTTTTATTCAGTAGCATTTTAATGAGAGAAGAATCTTACTTATTTTCTTATATGATTGTATTTATTAATATAGATTCATAAGTTCTTACATACTGTATAATCTGAATCTAGAATTCTCAAGTCTATTCAGGAGTGAATTACAGATAAATATTACACAGTATATAATTACATATAAAACAGAGATTGTGTTTCAATGTCTCCGAAGTTGTAATCTATTGTTATAAGGGGTTATCTAAAATGGTTAAAGTTTATTTTGTTTCTGTTTTCTGAATCAGGGTCTCACTGTGCAGTTCTGGTGGCCTTGAATTCACTTTCTATCCAGGCTGGCCTTGAACTCCAGGTGATCCCCCTGCCTCAGCCTCCTGCGTCCTGGGGTTATAGTCATGTACCACCATGCCTGGCCTAAAATGGTGAAAGTTTAAATTTAAAACAACTTCGTACAATAAAAGTAATGATGTCAAGACTTCAGGATAAGTGGGCTTGAAGAGTATGTTGAGGAGGATGGCCATATCTTGACTATTTCTCTTCAAAAATATGAATATCACAAAAGTAAGAAAAAAGGAAGAGAACAAGAAACCTACAAGAAGCAACACTCCCTGGGAACCAGCACCATGCACAAGTGGCCACTGCTGCCTGGGGGACAGGCAGACCCCAGCCCCTTCCAGTATGCAGGCTGGCAAACAAGAAGAGCCAATCCCACCCCACGCCGGCCTTCCATAAGCAACCTGCTGATCCAGCGAACAACAGGCTGTGATGACAGCTATTGAATGAAATGCAGTTTGATGCTTGTGGTGTTTGGTATTTCACTGACTGCGCACGTCTAGGGCTGGTGGTCTGATAGCTATTCAGAGGATCACGGTATACAGTGTAGCATCTATGGGGGAATCTCCTTCTGTAGGTGGTAGCCATTGTTCACTCCCTATTATTTTGTTTTGAAGTCCTGTATCATTTCCATTGTTTTGCTGGGCTGGGTTTTATTCTGTTTTGGCATGGGCAGCTATTTCAAAGATAGCAAGATGTATTATGGTAGCCATTTTGGATTTACTATTGTTTTGTGTTACAGTTCTTTGTTGCATTCACTGTTTTGTTTCTATTAGTTCTACTCTGTTATATTCTGTTTTGTTTGATTTCTGCTACGTCTGAAGTATCTACAGCTGTTTTGAAGATAACAAGAGGAATTATGGTAGCCACTGTTGATTTCATATTGTTTTGAAGTCCTGTGTCACTTACACTGGTTTGTTACGATTGGCCTTGTTCTGTTTTATTTTGCTTGTTTTTATTCTCTTTAAAATAAATAAGTAAATAGTAAAAAAAAAAAAAAAAGCATGAGGACTTGCAGATTAAGGAGACCAAAGAGATATGTCACCTTTGTGTAATACATAATCCTGGATTCAGTGCTGTATGGGATCTTAAGTGAGGTATTGTACTGCGGCAAAAAAAAAAAAAGATTAAAAAATTAAAAACTTTCTTAGGAAATACTGAAATATTTAGAGGGAAAGAGGGAAAGAGACACTATGTCTGCAGTTTACTTGCGAGTGGTCAAAAATTCTGTATGTGTGTGTGCTGAGAAAGAAAAAGCAAATACAGCAAAATGTTAACATTGGGTGAAGGGTACAGAGGTTTGCCAGCTTTTCTGTAAGTTTAAAAGTATATAAAAATATAAATTAGCACCCGAGCACTAAGGGAGGCTGGGGCAAGAGAATCACGATTTTGAGTCTCAAAAAATAAGTGAAGAAGAATAAGCCTAGGGATACAATCTCCAATACCACCAAAAATAAAATAAGCAAGAGGAAGGTAAAACACGATTTAAAGGAATTTCTCAAATGTCTTATTTGTTTAAAAACAAAGAGAGCAAAATATACTTGCACCTAGAGTTTGGAGAATTTCAAAATCTCATCTACTCGATTTCCTTTTACTGCTGAATGCAATTTGAGATACAGTGTTGCTCTCTTCATTAGGGAATTACCTTACAAGTCAAGGAAATCTACTATAAATTATTGGTGTAAACTCTCCAGATGTCTGAAGAATTCCTCCAAGACACACACACATGTATAAAAGTTTACACGTTGAAAATCGTCATGGACAAAAGACTGGTTATCCAGACATTTGGAGCGGTTTGTGGTTAGTGCTCCTAGGACCACGTGATTGTGACTCTGACCTCTTCCTTGTCCTCCAGGAAGCTGTGCTGCTGGATACCACCTGACTCCACGAGGCTACGAGCTGTCATTTCTCTACACTTTGTATTCCTTGTTCTCTCTTCTGAAGAGTGAGCATTATACAAAAGGGAAAAAACCCTAAGGCTGTGGAATTAAGTAGTCATACAGACTCACAGTGCTGGAACTTCCTGGCTGTGTGGCCTCTGTGAATTTATTTGACCACCGTGGAACTCAGTCTGCCCAGAAGCAGAATGAGGGCTGTTTTGAGTGACTGCTCTGCACTTGGCATTAAGAGAGACGATGGTACTCTACATCTTGGAGCTTATGGGTAATGCTTAATGCCTTACCCCTGGAGTAACCTCACCTCTTTCCAGGACTACTATAGCCTCTTAACTGGCCTGTAGCTTCCAATCTATTGGCAAGTCTGGTCTGTCTAATTTATTTTCTGTACACCAGTAATATGAGCTTCCAAAAGGGAGAATCTTCAGCACAAACGTCCTTCAAGGTCACTTCAAGTGGATAACACATTAATTATGCCCTTTGCTTTCCACCAAGACACGTGCAATGTGTTTGTCTCTTTGCTCTGGGCTTTTCATTAACCTGTGGTGGAGGGTACCAGTAGATTTTGCTTAGCTTTTACATGTTTGTTAAATGGAGCCCACATTACAAATAACGGAAGAGAGTTCACTAAAATATACGGATTCCTGATCACTCTGGAAAAAATCAGAACATCCAACCACACCACAACCACATTCATTTCTGTACAGCAATAATCAGCTAGACCTGTCCCAAGACAATGGCCACATATGGCTACATTTAAATAAAAATGAGCTGAACTTTACAATGCAGTTCTACGGTCTCATGTTCCACTTTCCTCATGTCCCACAGCCACTCGGGGCTAACGACTGCCATATTGAACCAGGCAGCCACAGAGCCTTTCTGTCGTCATGAAATGTTCTACTGGGTGACACTGACTACAGCCTGATTGGAAGGGTTGCCTCCTGCAGGTGGAGCAAGAATTCTTTAGGACTCCGAATCTCCCACCCAGCTCTTTTCTCCTTACGTTACCTACTGCTCCCTGCAGGCGCCTGAATTCAAGAACTTGGTCTGCCACATGCTTTTGAGTTTCTGTGTAGTTTGGTGATGTTTTAAAAAAAATACCTAATCAACCCATCAGGAAGATGCAAAAAGAGCTGACTGAGGAGTGAATACGAAAGTAGAGATCACAGACTGGGAAAGTGGGGTAGTTTCCTCCACAGAAACTACTCCAAATCAAACTGTGATAGGAAAGTGCTGTACCTGTGCAGTCAGTACTCAGCAGAAGGTAAGCGACTACACTGCCAAGGTAGACTAATTCCTGCCTGTGTGCCCTACTGCAAGACAAAACCGTGCGGCACCAACCCAAGGCACCTGGTGACCCGGGAAATAGGAAGCTAGTGCACATCCATTGAAGGGGAAGCCCCTGAATGCCTGCTGAACGCTAGGTGCAAAAAGACACTTAAACCTGTTCTTTCCCAAAGAATCCAGGAACTCAGATTTTTCACACGAGCTCTCCTAATGTTTAAGCGTTATTTCAAGTTGTAAAGGAACACTGTCTAAGCAAAACAAGATTGCTGCTGGTTCGCGGGTGTCACATGCCATTGTGAGCCCAAGACCGAGCTGATGCTAATTCAGATCAGTACGGAGAATGCAAGGGCTGAATGTGGGGGGAAGTCAGGCTGTGACCCAGGGAAACGGGTTTTAAGGGAACCTATCTTCGGGGTGCCAATGCGAACAGAAGAGCAGACAGCTGATCTACTGGACACGATTGTTCTCAGACTTTAATGTGTACTGAAATCACTTGAGGAACTTTTCAAAATCCGCACACCTAGGTCTCACCCCAGCCCAATGACTTAAAAGAGAAAGGTCTGAAGGTCAGCTACCTTGCAGGCAGAAAGGTGCAAAGTACCTTGCACAGAGAAGCCCCCATGAGTGGTTACCAATATACCTTCCCTACTGCCTCCACCAATGTTAAGAATGAAAAATTCTGAAAAAACAATTGTGTCCATAAACAGGTACAATGACATAATGGTTAAGGAGGTTCTGAAGCCAGACTGCCTAGGCTCAAATACTTACCACTTTGCACTTTGAGCAAGTCACTGCACTCCTTTGTGCCTCGGTTTCCCCATCTGGAAAATGGAGACAGCTATTTCTTCCAGATGTACAGGTAAGATGTTTAGAAACATGGACCACTAGCCAAGCTGACTAGAACAACATGGTAATAAAGCCTGAACATCAAAGCAGAGCAGAACAGGCAACTAAACTCTATGTAGCTCTTTAAATACATGGCAGTGCTCACTAAAAAATATCAATTTGGTAAACAACTAAGTATACAACGATACCCTCATCCCATGCTGGAGGGCAGTTGGTGGGGGACCTTGAATTCCAGGTGTTACAGTGATGATGTGTTATTAACTGTACTTTCATATTGGCTCCTGAATGTACCATACTGAACCTAGATGTACCGAGTTATACCTACCTCTGTCTTGAAGCAGAATGTAACTATATGAGTACATGCATGTGATAAAGTAAAATGCTCATTTTATTTGCATTGGTGATGCATTACGTTAAAATATTCAAGTTCCTTTTTTTTTTTCTGAGATCTGCATAAAGGCATGTTAACCACCTATGGAGTGTCTGTCTAAAACCTGGCATATTACCCCTAACTTTACCTGTCTCATCTTTCGTTAAGACAGAGGACACCAAAGTAAGAGTAAGATAGTCTCAGGATTTGTGAGGAAGTCCAGAAATTCCTAGTCTCCAATTATGGCCTGAAACTTGAGGTCCTCTTGGATTTCCAGCAGAGCCTCAGTAGACAGATCACCCTTGGTCACTCCCTAAGCAAGAGCAGTCATCTCATGGGACCCAGGCTGCCCCTCAAGTGACGAAGACTTCACCAGCCCCAATCAGACTCTAGCCCACCCTAGCAACCAAATGCATGCTGGTCCCTTTCCTTTGTTAATAGGCCAGGCTAATTTTCTCCGCCAGAACTTTGCCCCCTTCAGCTCTTCATCTGCTCAAATTGAAGTCCCTTCCCACTTTGTTCTTTCTCCTCCATTAACAGCTTTCCTGTGTTCTTTGGCTTCCAGGTTTTTAATTTCTGTTATCACGAGGTCAAAGGATCCCATGTACAGTGTCTTTCCTAGATGGTAAGGGCCACACTTACCCCTGGAGTCATAGTTCCTAGTACTGAACTCACAAGTCCACTCTGGTTGGTTGCATGTCCTGCAGCTCAGTTGGCCTCTGAGTTCTGGTCCCATCTCTATATTTATTTTCTTTTGTAGGAACTGACACCCCATTCAGAGCCAGTCATGTGTCTGCTAAATGACCCTCTACTTTCTCTCTCCACCACTACCCCCATCCATCATAACTGGTGGATCCTACTCAAGCTGGACCAATCAGACAGAAACTTTCCCCATGGAATTTATAAAAGTGTGCTTGTGTGTCTGTGCCTCTGTCTATGTGTCTGTCTGTGTGTTTAAAGGAAGATCTAATGGCCGCCATCCCAGTTCTAATCTCCTTCTTACATTGTCCCTGTGGATCTGAGACAGTGATGTTAACATCAGCATTGTGATTTTACCGTGGTTTATTCTCAGATCAAATTCTTTATTTTTCCATCAGAAAAGTCCTAACCCATGCCATCTCCCAGAGAGCTGTCTAACAACTCCCCATGAAGAAACTCAGCTGGGACGTAGGGACAGACAAATGTGGCACAACTCCACCCTCCTCCATTCAACACAAGCATCTTTATTGTCTGTGTTTTATATATTGGGATTTCATACGTTATTGTACTTAACGTGTACTCTGTTGGTATTTGTTGTTAACGACAGAAAACTCCTCCCTGTTGACCTGCAGGGCTCCCTCCTCTCAGATCCCTATCAAGTTCCTTTTTTAAATAAACACTTTCCATTCTTTTTTATGGAAAGCGCTTCTAAAAGTTGTTACATTCTTCCCCCGAAGTACCAAGCACACATTAGTGGAAGATGCTTTGCTTAGGTATCATTTAGTTATTTCCTTTTTCTTCTTCTTCTTAGGCGTGCAAGAAAAAAATCTGAAGTTAGAACTAAAGATCAAAGGCGATGGCACGGTGGCAGGCTCTTGGCTCACAAAACACACAGAGAAAGTTTTAAATGCTGGGATACAAGTTAGCTCGGTACAGCGGCTCCCCCGATGCTTCTTCAGATCTTTCAGACACTCCCCCCTCGCCAGCAGCAGCCTTCAGCGTAGAGGTCCTTTGTGCGCTTGGACTTCACCTACACCACACAGCTCCTAATGCCAAGAACATTAACGCTCTTTTCACCTGTTTTCTTAAGGGAAGGGGAGTGTTTAGGCGAACTCAGAAGAGACCAGCAGCTCTAGGAAAGATTAATCAAACAACTACAAAGTGGGAATTTATAATGTTGGCATCTATCCACCCCAAACATGTGCTTCTTAGATTAATTTAACATTCTGAGAAGGAAGAAATTTGATATTTCTGAACTCTCTGAAGCTAGACTGGCCTCCCCAGTCTCCAGTATGTCCTATATGTTACCTGCAAACTATGATTTTCTGGTCTACCCATCTATGGCTACAACTAATACACAGGGAGAATTTCCACATTAAATAGAGCTGGGATATCTTATAACCATCAATTCCCAATTTCCATACCATGGTGAGCTGTGACTTGCCACATATTAACACTTACTCTACACCCCAAATTTTATTTAATTCCTGTTTTCCCTTTTTACATGATTCACCAAAAACTTGGACTGCAAATTGACAACTGAGTAGTATTATCCCAGAAATTCTAACCATTTCATCCTTTCCCATTTAGAACAGCTTCCTATTTAATAAAACAGGTCTCTTAAACGCAACATCCTATACGGGAGTACCTGCATCTTCTCTGAGGTGACACTGGCCTGGAATTCGGGAGGTCTGGGCACTGCTTTGCGTCAACTGTGTGCAGACATCTTGAACAGGTTGAAGAGGCCTCTCCTGTAAAACAGAACTACTGGTCTAGACCTCTGAAGGCTCCTTCACTCCCAAAATTTTATGGCTGTTTCATCTATATGGTTGGAGGGGCGGGGGGGAAACTGAGTGTTTCACCTTCAAATATAAATAGCTTTAGGTCTTTCTGGGTGGGCGGTCAACCAAAGTGGCTGGTGAGACACAGCCAGATCTCACTTGTCGGCCGGCCTTTGCTGCTTCACTGCACAGCCTGCCGTAACGTTTGCTGAAATCCGTGACAAAAACGGTCCTCAGAGGCAAACATCTTCATTTGCATTTCTTCTCTAAGAACCAACTTCCATAAAGCACTGGCTCCAACAATAATATTTACAGAGCTCCTGACCTGTGCCAGGGAATGGGAATACAGTAGTAAACCAACTTTTAGCTAAGTTTAATACCTGGAGTGCATAAAAAAAAAAAATGAAGCTCACTAAAATGACAGTAATATTTGTGCCAAGTCAAAGGTTCTCCCATTTTCATGGGATTGGAAGAATCTAAAATTTTGTGGAAAGATAACAGATGTTGAGATTCCATCCCAGACCAAGCAAGTCAGAACTTTGCAGTTGGACTCAGGCATCCGTATCGTCCATGTGCTTCCCAACACACTCCCAGCATCCACCAAAGACCAACAAAACCTGGTAGAAGACCATGCAACAAGTTAGTGAGATTGCTGAGTGCAAAGTTCAGTCACAGATCCAAGCTGAAAACAGAGTAGGACCTCTGTATCCTGTAGTACTACATCCATGGTTCGAATGAGAATTAGAAATATTCAGAAAGAAAAACTGTGGCTAGTTCTTCCTATACAATACGGTATCGGGGTATTATGAGCAACCTAGAAATGAGCTTACGCATGCAGGAGGAGGCAGAGGTTGGACAACATTTTTTGTAAGGGACTTGACCTTCTGCAGATTTTGAAATTCGAGGGACAGTGGTGGAGCCAGCCCTTCAAAGATACAGTGCTGACACCATTACTGTATATTCGAATGGAACACTGGGTCACTGAAGTACTGTAATGAAAGAAAAACGATAAACCAGATCCTACACTTTCATAAATGAACAGCAAATTTCTCCTCACTGCTTCTGGTTTTTAAGTCACATTTCTTCACTTTCGTCAGTACTGAATGCCTGCACTGTACCTACTCACGCAAGGTTTGACTGACTGACTTGCTCGGTATCACTCACAGCATCTTCCTTGCAGAGAAGAGCTCACCGATAACAACCAAGCTTTTCAGAACAAGTAGTGGTGGAGTTGGGAAGGTGAACCAAAAACAGCCACCTAGGTTTTTACCAACCGTGGCCAGCGGGAATGACCCGTGCAGCCAGCTCTTCCCATTTTTCACAGCTGAGTTTGTAGAGTACACAATCTTGCTACTTTTAAATGGCTAGCAACTGACTCAAATATTGTTTAAAACATTTTAAAATGCACCATTGAGGCTAAACAACAAAACTCAGCCACCCAGATTTCACCTGAAGCCCTCAAATTTTGTCACCTCTATTTTAGAAATACTGAGCTCCCCATGGCTTCAGTTAAACCTTCAAAAACCATTTGCAGAACCAATGTCATCAGTTAGCATGTGACATTCTGCTCTCCACCTTTAGACAGTCTCTGCCACTTTTTAACTATGAGCGTTAACCCGAGGAGCCAAATGGTGATTTTGCTCACTCTGTGGCTTCTTCTAGAGCTCCTGCCCTGTACTAAGCAGAATAGTGGTGAACAAAACCTCAGCTAAGACAGTATTTCACAGAGCTCATACAAAACATACGAAGCTCATTAGTCACTGGTGAATATTTAAAACACACAGGGGCAAAACCTACAACGGCTTGATACCGCAGAGACTTCCCTTTTTTTCCAGATGAAGATGAAACCCAGAAAAACAAAGGCTGGACACATGGCCAGAGGAAGCGACAACAATAGCCCAGGGTGCCTGCCTCTGGGCCAGGGTCTTCCTACCCCTCTAGAGCAGCAGCCCGCATCCCGCAGATGGATACACGAAGGTCCACAGAGGTTAGCAAGGTGGTGCCACAGGGAGCACCTCGGTGTGCCAAGTGCTCATCTGGAAAGCAACAGTGCATTTCACCTAAAGCTGGCTCAGACTTTCCTACAGTCATGGAGAGTACTTCCAGCTGGGGAGGAGCCACTGTTTTTACATTAGAACATGTATAAAACTGTAGCTAAGTGAAGCTTGCTCTAAACCTATTAACGGTAGGCAGAAGAAAAGACCAAACAGCCAGCATTCACAAAGAAGACGGATACAGAAAAAAGAATGTGAGTCAGGGAGAGCAAAGGCAATGAGTGGGTCTCCGGACGTGTGGGGTATGTGCAGGATTTACTGTCTTCACTAGAAAATCCTGCCTTTACACTGGAACTCGTCCGCACAATGCAACCAAATGCAGAATCCACTGCACAGGAGAAATAAGAGATACCCCCCTGCCCCAGTATCCAAAGTGTTAGTTCTCTAAGTTGCTTCTAGTGTTTATGACATACATACATACATACATACATACATACATTCACTGACAGGTTTCAACATGTAGTTCAGGCTGGGCTTGAACTCACTCTGTAGCCCAGGTTGGCTGTGAGCTCTCAGTGATTCTCCTGCCTCAGCCTCCTAAATGCTAGGATACAGGCATGCATCACCATGCCTCGCAATGACTACTTTCTAACCTAGAACTACCCTACAAAATGTAATCCTATTTTTGAAAGCTACAGCATTTCTATCTCCAAAAGCAGGAGAAATGGGTGTGCCTTAATTCATGAATTGGAATGCATTTGTATTTCAGGAGCCAATGACATGCAGAACACTTTCTGAAAAGACACAGTGTGAAGTGAGGGTGTAGTTGCCAGTTCTGCTACCATCAAACACAAAAGCAATTTGGAAGGGCTAATTTCCAAATGAAATTATGAGTCACTTCTACTTTTTATATTTTTCTTCCCAAATAATATGCCATGTTTAAAAGCAGAGTTTTGTGGCCCTGAAGCAAGGCCAGCAGATCGTAGCTGCTGGTTTCAAACAGGAACCTAAAGAGAATTCTTTCTGTGGTCTGTTGGCCACTTCAGAACTTTGGAAATGGAATGGTCAATTCATCAGAAAGAAATAGCAGGTGAGTATGGCGGGCTTTGGGGGACCTGCAGGGGAGAGACCCTGGCGCCTTGGGACCTGCACCATGAGGTTGACTCGGGGTGCCAGGAGAACAAGGAGCTCCTCCCCTCTCTGGGGGGCAGCTGAGAGTGTGGCAGACTTTCGGCAGCCCGAAGGAGACTCTGGCGTGTCGGGACCTGCACTGTGCAGTTGACTCAGATGCCAGGAAAATAAGAACTCCTCCCCTCTTGGGGGTGGCTGTGATCCTGCCGTGGTGTGAGCTGAGAATCAGACATCTCATGTCGTCCTGTCCCCCATCCCATGTCCCCCCTCCCGCTCCCCCCTGCCTAGCAAGTGGAAGCCAGTGAACTACATATCTTGTGAAAAGATAGGCTATGTTATTTAGTATGAGCTCCCCATATGCAAAGATATGGATAACCATTTGGAAAAAAAGAGACAATATGACAGATAGTGAAGATCTCTGGTTGTCTAGCTTTGAAATTTATGCTTTCTTATGTCCCATTCTGTTCTGTTTTGTTGTGTTTAATTTTACCTTTTAAAATAAAATTAAAAAACAAAACAAAACAAAAACAGAGTTTTAAGTATGTAACACGTATTTTAAAATAACCACACCATGTAACTCCTCTGCCTTCTACTCACTCTGATGTTAACATTGGAGCTCTACTTTTTCAAAATCCAGTGTGAAAGCTACTAAAATGGAAAGCTTATCTTTTAATGTTTGAATTAATACCTGGTTTACTGCTACTGAAATATCTAGATGGGTCTTGCTTCATTATGTTACACACACAAGTCCTCCCTTTTAAACTTGGAAACTACCAAATTTTCTTTTAAATTCACAAACCCTAAACACGCAGAGTGCTTCCAATGAGAAGTACGCATGAGATGTTCCATGTTTAAGATATTTAAGACCCCGTGAGGGGTTTCAGAAGCCCCATACTCAATCCAGTGTTTGAAATCAGACCTCTACTGTGCACATAGCATGATGTAGGTTACTAGAACAAGTTTTACAAAGTGAAAAAGAATTTCATGACATAGAAATATGTTAACAAAGGGTTCAGATTGTTCAGTACTAGCTTTGAAGTCGAAGTCCACAGTGATAAAACTTTATTAAATTTTTAACAATACAGTCCAAGAATGAAAATAAGTATGCAGTATCTGAATAAGTGGGAAACACTACATGGTTAGGAAAAATGGTATTTGACTATGTTTTCAATATGTCTGAATATAATCAAAGGGTAATACAATCTAGTTTTCTATTTTGGTGATCAAACTTTCCATCTTCTTCCTAGGTCAAAACATCTGCAGTGAATTAGAAACCATTACAAAAATGACAAACCAAACCTTTGAAATATGTAAGGCATTGCACAACTCTGCTATCTCAGTATATTAGAACAAGGAGAAACTTAAGTCAGAAGTTCCCAAGCAGCATGGTCATTCACAGGCATGTTCCCAATTCTAAATGTGTAAAACAACTGCTCCCAACAGCGCTCACCAGCAACAGTCACTTTTCAGACTACAGAAGACAATTTCCGTACTTTTTGTGGCCCCCATGATTTTAGCCAAGGAACCGTGATCAGAAGCAATATTCATGCCTGGAAAAGGGATGTAATCGATAGCCTTCCAGAGTCCTTGACCTTTGACACGACAATCAGAGAAGTTGAGGAGTGTCTGTCCTACACAGGGGATCCCTGCCAACCGGACATTGATGTATCCACTGCAGGAAGCAAAAACATTTGCTGTTTGAAAGCCACTGAAATTGTGAAGGTATCTGTCACCACTACTGACTCTCCTGAGTGAAGCGAAAGGTGCGCAGCTATACATTAGTGTCCAATGGGCTGCAGAGGGGCTCACCTGAACCTGGTCATACAGCTGGGGTCTATTAGTTATTGCTCAAAGAACTGTAGGATGTGAAACTGGTGCTGAGCAAGTCCCTACTTGTATTAAAATACTTGAGTGTTTCTCCTGATGTAAGACTCAGCGATCTCACACGGTACTTAGTTCTCAAGATAACCAAATTCAACATAACCACAAACAATTTCAATGTTACCTTTCATTCCTTTAAACAAGGTACCATAATGCTTAATATCTGAACATGTACCCTTCTCACAAATACTAAAAATCACTTTTAAACTCTCGATCAGCACCGTTGGTCTTTGGACAGCAGCTTCATTACCACTAGAGGGAGCCATCTGCCTTGTTTTCTGTCTACTACGGATCAGCAAAACTTACTCCAATCTAGTCGAGGCTTTTCTAAATGCTGTACTAGGCCAGTGCCAGACTAGGTGGACAGCCATTTGGGAAGGTATGAAATGTTCTCAGGGACCCTCAAAGGTGGATTTAGGGGGTCTGAAGTGGGGACAAGAAGTACTTTTTATTAAAATCAAGGCTTCCCAGATGCTTCTGGCACACAGCTGAGTTCGCTACCACTTGCTTGGGAGATTTCAACCAACAAGTCCTTTTCTAAGACTTGCACCTACAGGGCAGCATCTGCAATGGGGATCCATCTATCTGGTTAGCTAGATAAAACAGGACCTCCTGAGAACAGAATCTCAAAACGCTTCACAGTAATTATAAACCACAGGGACAAAACATAGTTATCATCAAATTTAAATTTATTAAGACATCTGATTATGTCTGTCATTCTACTTCCAAATCTGCTACTAAAAACAAAGTCACATCCCACATTAGGAATACCAAGTCTGAAAAACACTTTTTGAGCCAAGCCTACTGTATAAATAAATGACTAGTTTCTTTTCATATCAAAAGTCCCATAAAAAAGTACATTCCCCCCTCCCCAGTTCTACCTGTAGCCATGATGAATGTAAAAATTTAAATATGACACATCCTTATCAAAGAAAAGGTGCAAAATCTATGAACAGCTTTAAAAGTGGCATTTGCAGAGTGTGATCATACAGTTAATGTACTCATTCCCAAAGTGCAAATATTGCCATAATTTAACACTGTTTTGATTCAGTTGCAAGAATTAAACATTACACAAGATTGAAAAGTACACCTGGGGCCTATATCAGTGCCCTAAAGCCCCTCCCACTTTGGCATCCTTCACTAAAGCAAACTCCAAAGTGTTCATTAGAGTTTTAGATTACTTCACGCAGCCAGCAAAGTGTACAATATATTAACAAAAGTTCCATATACATCAAAATAATGAAGACTCTGTCATAAAGTTCAAGAGTCTCAGTAACATCAATGCATCCCAAATCCCAGCACCCACCCACCCTTTCCCTAAAGCACATCTGAAGTATAAACGTGCTTCCATCTTTGAATACAATCAGTGCTTCTACATCTTTGATTTCACTGCAGTGCTGTCAATAATCAACTGAGTTTCAATTAATTGAAGGAAAAGGGGGTGAAGAAAAGGGCTGGTTGCTACTCATACTTTATAACAAGAGGGATCCCGTCTCATAGAAAGGGAAATGCCAGTTCCAACTTCTGCCCACTTCTTCCCATGCTGTCATCATGCTCTTTATTCTCTTTTCCTCAGCCCCTCTCAAACATTTAAATCTGATCGTTCTTATGCCTCACAAATATGAGGCTATTCTCGAAGGTGCTGAGGTTGAATTTTCTTGGCAAACCTCTAGAAAACACCAGCACAGAACACAAAAATACACTGCGATTAGCATACATTGTATCACTTCTCCCCCAACGCCAAGAGATGACAGCAGGTGGTTTCCGATGTGAGCGCTTCCTGGAACAGATCACTGGAATGTCAGTTTCCTACCAATTCATCCCAGACACCCACTCCTCAGGTCTGAGCATGAGTAACTCCATCTTGAGCCAGCTTCTCCAGAATACCAAAGTCACTGCTGCTTCTCCTCTAGGCAGACTCAACTGGACAAGATTCATCTTTCAGACTCTGCGGGAGCTCTCTGGGGCCGATAGCCCCTTCCTGGGTATCTGGTCTTCTGGTGATGCACTCGACACTGTCCTCAGAACCTTTCTGCATCCCCAGCCCTGGTTGATGCTCACGGTCTGGGGGTTCAGTATCTTCCTGAAGTATGATGTTTTGCTCAGCTCCCGCATGAGGCTGTGGAGCTGGGTCTGTCCCTAATCCTGTAAGCTGAGAGGAGTTTTTGAGGTGGCAATGGCACAGAGGGCAGGTCTCCTGCACATACAGCCACTTCTTAAGACAGCCCGCGTGGAAGAAATGACTGCACGGCGTAATCACAGCTGATTTCATATCCTAAAAGAGGGGCCAAAAACATACCTCATAAATGTCTTTCATCTAAAATTTTTGCTGCTACCCCCCAAAATTCTGGCTCCAACATTTCATTGTAACACAGAGTATCTGTAACACTAACCTTAGAATAAAATTCATTTTACTTCAGCAATAATGCTATGGCTGCCAGAGACCCCTTATAAGAACAACGTAAGAATCAATGGCTAAGTAACTTTTTAAAAAATAAAGGGAAAACAAAAACAAGGAAGAAACTACCTTCTTAACTGATTTGGCTATATGTGAAATACAAGGTTTACACGACTGTAGCAGTATGATTACTTGAGCCATTGGTAAGCCACAAGTATAACTATAACCTCAGAAAATCTAAAGAACACAGGACTTTTTCCACCATTACACTTCAACACAACTGAACATATTATCCCATGATGAGAGTATTTGCAGGAGACAAAAAATCAGCCATGTAACACCAGGGTATTGGCAAGGAAGTGGCAACTTTATTACAGCCATTGTGTATAACCCAGTTTTAAATATTTGGTTTGTACAAGCTAGTGTTTCTCAATATGCATCACAACCACTTGATATCAATGTATACGCTTGGGCAAGCCCAGACCTATTACATCAGGATACATCACCCTATGATTCATAAATCTGTAGTTCTAATAAAGTCACTCAGGTGCCTTTCATGTGCATATGTATGGTAACCACCAGAATAAAAAGTGGCACATTGTGTATTAATATTTCTTGTATAAAATAAGATACATTTGGGGAAGGAAGCCTGAGGACTTGAAGCTGAAATTTTAAGGATATACATTTGATGAATCCACCATTAATTTTGCTTAAAGTCTCAAAACAACAAAGTGTGAATATCCCAGAAATTCCTTGCCAAAAACTGGTAACAACTGGGAGTCAACTTAGAAGCAGAAAGCCATCCAAAGACAAGCAGCCAGCTAGGAAGCTAAGCAGTTCTGTTCTCATTTTCCAGGTAATTTCAGCAGGGAGTTCTAGCACCTCAAAAAAGTGATGTGACAACAAGAAATACAAACAGAGGACTCTTAAATCCCAAAGTAGAATATTTAGACACTGGCTGCTAAAGCTGATGTGCCCTGTGTCTGTATTTGACCTGCTTTGTTCTGAGTGCACAGTAAGGTTACGTAGCACACAAAATAGCTCAAGAACACTGTAGTAATAAACAGGACTATAAGAAGGGCACCTAAACTAAAAAGTTCGGGTGGAGGGAAGGAGCTACCTTATTTTCCAGTCCCCTCAAATGCAGAAATAAGCTGGCAAACATTGTTTTACTAATATTCAAAAATGTGTTCTAACCACAGTAAAAAAAAGCGTGCATATAAATATATATGTATATATAAATATGTATTAGTTATATTTTATTGAAAAACAATTCTTATTCTTGATAGTTTTAACCACATACGAATACACACATACCCCACCTAAACTGTAAAAGGAGCCCTGGAGAAAGATATCCCCTGAATACTCACTGACATTATGGTTCCCTCCACCAACTCACCCGTAAGAGTGATTTTAAATGGATCACCGTTTCTGCTTTTGTCCAGGTTCTGTCCACCCCAAACAGTGAAATTCAGTAGTAAGGCTGCTGCTTAGTCACCCCCTTACATAGATGACTGATGACTAAACTCGAGAGTTTCATTTTATTTCTAAGACGATTTAAGGATTATGTGTAGGTTTTAACAGAAGGCAATCATCAGCTCTGTATGGTACGTGAGTCCAACGTGACAGGCAGGCCAGCTCCAAGGGTCTACCAGAGGTGGCCGCCAACACTTCTCCCCACCCCTAAACACAAGACCTTGAAATTCTGACCCTAGCAACCCACACATTCTCTCTCCATCTGCACGAAGTACATGAGACTCCTTCCTCCCAGCCTTGGCAATACTAGAAGAAAGAGTCATAATCTTGGCACACCACTTTTCAGAAGCTGCTGACTCGTGAAATACAGTGTATATTTTATATTACACATCTGTGTAAGTGTAGGTGGGTATTCAGGAGTAAATACAAAATACACCTGACCTGTTTTTCCTTTATTTATGGGTGAGCAATAATGTTGAAAATAACAATAATTAGAACTCGAGGGACTGAGGTAAAAATTTAACTGAGAAATAAAATGGAAATATTTTATCAAGTCTTTAATAATTTATGAGGCCCTTTTTTATTTTTACCCAGGAATTAATACTGCTGGAAATTTAAGGTGAATTTGATTAATGTGGTTGCAATCCCAAGAGGTACTCCATATGCCCTACCCAAATGGATTATTACTGAAGAAGTTACCTGATAACAGATGGCACAGATATCATTGTGTTTCTCTAGTTGCTCTTTAGTAGCAATGGGTAATGATTTAATCTTATTCACAGCATCCCTGCGGAGAAGAAAGCTCTTCCATCCCAGCTGGGCCCGAAGCCACACATTGTAGTAGGAATGGATGAAGATGATCATTGAGCCCATCACAGTCCATTCTCCAAAGATGGTCTCTGAGACACCATACGCCACCACGCAGAGGGCCACAAGAAACTCCAGCAAGCGATAAGTGCCATTCACATAGTAGATGACATCATCCATGTTTTCTACTGGCTCTTTCCTGAATTCCTCAACCATAAATAAGACATAAACAAAAAGTGTTCCCAGAACCTGAAAAATAATGTATATATGTATTAAAATAGAACATGAGAACCAAGAAACTTTTTCCACAAGCTTTATACAATAACGCATCCCTGGTCCTTTTAGGATAACATACTTCAAATCTAAGGAGGCACACCCAGGAAAAGATAAATAAATGTAACTGAAAGAAAAAGACACTGATACAATTAAAATGCAAATGATCTTAGTCAGTTTTCTCTGATTCATTTAAACAGCACCAAATCTACCTTAATTCTCCTCATACTGTTATCATTTCAGTTCCTCAACTCTCAAAGAAACTTTACTTTTACACTGAACAACAAAAACATTTTCAGCAGCAGTGCTATAGTTTTCTTTGACTTTTGACAGGGAACAAAGACTACCTTTAAGTTATAGTAAGCCTGCCATATATCATGCAACTATGGGTATTTCCAAGTAGGTATTTAATTTTTAAAAAACACAATTTTTTACTGGGAAGCAAAATTTTAAAAATCAGTTTTTATATAAAGTTAACCCCAGGCTTACCTGGAGAGAAGTGAGAATGCTACTGGAAATGATGATAAGAAGCCAAAAGTCCATGTGGAAAAACTGGCAAATCATGTAAGCCATATATGCAGGGAATACCAGTAAAAATAAACAAAGGCTTACAGCACGGAAGTGTTTCCATAAACTCCTGGAAGAGAAAATGATTCAGAACGCCTGCCACTGGGTCAAGCTGTTTACCAACTGCTTCTATTTCTTCAGCAGTTAGAGAACTATCCATGCTTTTAAATTCTTGAATGCACTGTAGGAAATTTTTCTCCTAATTCTTCCTTTTCACTTGTTTTAAAAAGTACTGCCATGTAGCTACTAATAGTATTTTCTTATCATAGCAATGGTGGGGAAAACAGAACCTAACAGTTGGTCTTTATTTGCTCTAACAACCCTAAGGGCAGTCTCCTCATCTCAGGTTCATACTGCCACCTCTGTGAGCATTAACTTCAAAACAAGCACCTGGGACCTTCATAGAAGCTTCCCGGTTTGCTCCTTTTTCTATGGATTTTCTCTACGTTTGATTATGGAAAAGGAAGCCACAAGTGAGGCCAGTTGCACATCCTGCAAAGACTCAGAACTGGATCCGTTGCAGCTTATGGTAGTGGAATTAAGTAATTTTTTCTTTCACGTTTCCAAACAGTCTGTAGTATCCTTATCAGTTTCATTAATATATGCTAAATTAGCAAGTATAATTAATAACATTTCCAGAGACAACAAAATACTAATTGGTCTTAGGTCAAAGCAAACCATTTTCAGAACCATTAAATAGCTATTTAACTGAGTTCACCCTTGAATTTGACATCTTAAACACTTCTACACAGAAACAGTAAACCTCAGAAACAAACTCCAAATAACTGTAATTAACTATGATGATTAAAATTATGTGAAACATATCCAAGAGCTGAGAGTTTATTTAAGTGAGTCTTTCAGCCATCCTACCAATTGAGAAAATCTTACAGAATGGAAAGCAATACGGATTACAGAGACACAAAGATAAATCTGTAATTAAAATATTACTTTGGATGTTTAGAAATTTGCTGTCACGATTCTACCTCCTAAGAGGCTGCCTGCCCCAAGCAACAGTCCAAATGTATTTCTATAATCAGTAATCGAAACGTGAATTGAATACTGGGAAAAAACAGTGACGCTGAATTTTAGGCAATTCTTTACAGAAGAATTTCCTTGCATAAAGTACAACAGTCCAAAAACAGTATCTTTAAAGAACTAAGTTTGTTTTTTTAATCCTTAAGAAAATTGCTATTATACAAGATATACATGAATCCAACTACTAATTTTATTTGGTCTCAGAAGGTGTCAAGAATTCCTGTAAACCTCAGTAAGTTTCAGCTCCCTGAAGAACATCAAATGAGGCTGTCGCTTTATAAACATCCATCTTTAGGACTGTACGGCAGCCTTTACTTTTCTCTTCTTCGCTTGCATCTTTCTCACTGCTTCTTCTCCTTTAGCACTATACAAAATAAAATGACCTATTACTTGCTATGTCTGCTGGACTAAATACGCTCTATGCTTTTAATTTTAAAACTGGACATACAGAGAAAATACTAATTTTTTCTGAAGAAAGACTTGCCTACATATAACATAGTCTGGTGTGGCTTTTAACTATAAAAATATTGAGGAGAAAAAAAGATTAGAAAAGTCAAATCAAACACTTCATAACAGAAAACTAACAAACTTTTGAATTAACCTAATACGAATTGTCCATTTGTTTTCCATCTTATAACATTTATTAAATATTTAGGTAACAAATTCAAAGAATATTACATAAAACAAATCAAGAACAATGGGAAGTTTCTTACTTATCTCTAGATGCTCCGAGTGCCAAAACAATAGGGTCTGCAATCTCTAACATGGACTGGAGGATAGAGGCCACCACAATGAAAAGGATGATGCTAAGCAGGAAGGCCCGGTGGACCACCTGCAGCTCTATGAGGCCAGTCTGCACTGCCAGGATTAACAGCGTTACTCCTTCAGTCATGCCCCTAAAAATAAAAAGTAGATAGTTTTAAAAGTAAACAACCCAAATCTCCTTTAATTCCAAGAGAAAATAACACATAATCTTAGACAGCTGTTACATTTCTTGAATCAATTCTAATTCAGACTAAAAACCTGATTAGTATGTAATTTCATGTCTTATAACAGTGTGATCCCATATAGCTACACACATCTCTGCATATGTAAAACCCTACTGTATGCTAGTATTTTAGTATACAAAGAAGGAGAAAAATACAACTTCAAAGGTAAATATTTTTCTAACCAGACTATGTTAAAGAGCCAGGTACTGCTACCACACTTACATATCCATTGGATTATACTATTCTTGTATCATGAACTATATACTAATTGTAAAAGATAAAATACAGGTGAATGTCTTCATAATCTTGGAGAGGAAAATATCTCTTTAAGAAGAAAACCCCACTGACATGTATTGAAATTTTTCTTCTTCTTGAAATAAACTGGATTTAAAAAAAAAAAATAAACAAGAAAAGGGAAAGAAAACCATAAGAACCGGTAGCATAAAGACTCAAAACGAAAAACAATCTCCCCCCAAATTTAAAGACCCAACCACAAAATGGGCATCTGAAATGAATAGGTACTTCTCAGATGAAGAAATACGAACAACAAATAACAATAGGAAAAGATGTCAACTGTGGGAGACAACTCCAGTGACTCCCTCTGAATTCAAAACAATTACTGTGACTTTGATTATTTGGAGACTTACTGCCCTATACTGATATGTAAAAAGCTGGCTAGGGTATTTTCTTCTCTCTTCAATTGGCTCTAAGCATTGCAAACAAGGCTAGCTGAAGAGCTAACATGCAATTTCTATGGCCAACAGACAGTCCTGTTTTCTCGCATAGTGTTCTCCGTACAATACAGATAAGTACAGGATATGAGCACGTGATGTTAGAGCGAATTGCTCCAGGAATGTCAACTGGGTAGGAGCCTCAGGTAAGAGGCTATGGACTCCCCAGGGCACATGTTTGCATATCAGAACCAAATCAATGCCCCCTCCAAAACAATTCCTACCTAAACTGGATTATGCAAATTGATTCTTCTACGTATCTTTATCTCTGCAATTTACAGAGATGCCATTCTTGCACCTGGCCAGACAGCTCAAGTTACTCACAGTTCCCGCCATCTCATTGTCACTCATCCCTGGGCCACCCCCACTTCTTCACAAGATAATAAATTCTGGGAGAGGCCTGGGATCAGGGCCTTTGTCCACATGTCCTCGTGGGGGCTGGATTTAGGACCCTTTGGCTGCCCTTAACTTGGAATATGTCTTCGCGTCTTCGCTCTCACTGTGGGTCGCATTGGAGGTGGTAGATTGGAATTAACTTGCTGAGATTCCAAAGATGTCTCAATGGGATTACAAATAAAACTTTTTGGATTGTGAGGAAAACTAGAAAGAGGACTACAATATTTGGATGACTGAACTCGATATTGGGGTTTACAATAGTCAACATCACTGTCATTCAAGAAACACGAATTAAAACAATACTGAGACTCCATTTCACTCCAAACAAAAAAAAAGGCTATCATCAAGAAATCAATCAGTGGCCCTGAAGCAAGGCCAGCAGATCGCTGTAGATGCTGGTTTCAAACAGGAGCCCAAAGAGAATTCTTTCTGTGGTCTGTTAGCCATTTCATAACTTTGGAAATGGAATGGTCAATTCATCAGAAAGAAATAGCAAGTGAGTATGGCGGACTTTAGGGGGCCTGCAGGGGAGAGACCCTAGTGCCTCTGGACCGGCACAGTGCGGTTGACTCGGGGTGCTGGGAGAACAAGGAAATCGCCCCCACTCTGGGAGCAGCTTAGAGTGTGGTCGACTTTTGGCAGCCCAAAGGAGACCCTGGCACGTCGGGACCTGCACCTTGTGGTTGACTTGGGGTGCCAGGAGAACAAGGAGCTCCTCCCGTCTCTGGGGGGGGGGGGCGACTGTGATCCTGTCTACGTGTGGGCTGAGAATCAGACATCTCATGTCGTCCTGTCCCCCATCCTGTGCCTCCCCTCCCCCTCCCCCCTGCCTAGCAAGTGGGAGCCAGTGACCTACACATCTTGTGAAAAGATTGGCTATGTTATTTAGTATGAGCTCTCCATATGCAAGGATAAGGACAACCATTTGGAATAAAACAAGAGACAATATGACAGATAGTGAAGATCTCTGGTTATCTAGCTTTGAAATTTATGCTTTCTTATGTCCCATTCTGTTCTGTTTTGTTGTATTTAATTTTATTCCCTTTTAAAATACAATAAAAAAAAAGAAATCAATCAATGCTAGTGAGGCTGAGGGAGAAAAAGGAACACTTCTCCACTGCGGGTAGGAATATAAAGTGGTACAACCACTAAGGAAATCCAACAGCAGATTCCTCAAAAAACTAAAACTAGAGGTTCCATTTGACCCAGCTGTTCCCCTTCTAGGTATCTTCCCAAAAAAGCTCAAGTGATCACACCACAGTAAGATATATATAGATATAGATATAGATATAGATATAGATATAGATATAGATATAGATATATAGATATAGATATATATAGATATATAGATATATATAGATATATATGAATATATATATGAATGAATATATATTCCATGTTTATAGCAGCACTATTTCATTCATTCCATGTTTATAGTAGCACTATTTATAATAGCTGAATCTTAGAAACAGCCCATATGCCCATCAAAAGATGAATATGTAAAAAAAAAAAGGTGGTATTTATATACACTGGAGTACTACTGTCAGAAAGAAGGTTAAACTTGAGTCATCTGTAGGAAAATGGATGCAATCTCAAGCCCACAATCTTCAAGTGAAATAAATCAGAAACACAAGTTTAAACATTACATTCTCTTCTATGAGGAACCCAAAGGATAAATAAGGAGCATAATGAAGGCTACATATTAAAAAGCAGGAAGAACATGTTGAAATGGGAAGGAGAACAAGGAGCTGGAAGGGGGGAAAGGAAAAAAATGGAAGAAAAAATGGAAATAAATCTTATAAATGGAGAGGGGAAGAAGGGCTAGAGAGGAGGGCAATGGGGAAAAACAATCACAAAATAGCATGCACAGGTAAAAATTCCCTATGATGCGATCAATATGAATGTCACATACGTGCTAATAAAAAATCAAGTTAAAAAACTAATTTAAAAAACCAAAATTAAGTATGGAAAATTAAGTACTTACTTGATAAAAACAAATTCTTTTATTAGGAATGATCATTCTGCTGTATTTGTTTTTCCAAAAGATTTAGTTTGAAATACTTAGTATAAAATGATATTATATCTGGGATTATCTCCAAACTATTGCAGCCATGGCATTATGGGGATGGAAACAGGGTGAATGGAGCAGACAGGGGCACATATATCATGAGACTAGAAATGGATGATGAGGGGATTCGTTTTACCAGTACCTCAGCTTTATTGGTTTGAAATTTCCCAACTATATGCTTTTTAAAAAGAGACGCTCAAGGTTTATACATGCCTAGAACATCTCCTAAAAAGTTTACAAGAATTGATTTTATTACATGTGATGGTATGAACAGCTACTTTGAAGAAAATGAAACACTATGGTAGCTACTGCTGATTTCCTATCATCTTGTTGTGAAGTCCAGTAATGTTTTTATTCTTTGTTTTGATTGGTTTTAGTCTGTTCTGTATTATTTAATTTCAATATATGTGAAGGTATGGACAACTACTTTGAAGAGAACAAGAGACATTACGGTAGCCATTGTTGGTTTTCCTATTGTCTGGTTTTGAAGGCCTATAATGCTTTCATTCTTTTGTTTTGAATAGTTTTATATTATTTTTGTCTTGTATGAATTTATTGTGTATGAAGATATGGATAACTATTGCCAAGAAAATAAGAGACATTATGGTAGCCAGTGTTTATTTCCTGTTGTCCTGTTTTGAAATCCTGTGTTGACTATATTGTTTTGTTCTGATCTGCTTTGCTCTGTTTTGTTTTGTTTTGTTTTATTCTCTTTAAAACAAAACAATTTTTTAAAAAGACACTCATTGCAAGGATCGCACAGCAGTATTATTTTCTAATAGCAAAGCAACAAAAATGAGATACATCCATATAATGGAACTCTTTCATGGAAAGAATGTGATATGTTTTATGTTGAGGTAAGAAGACTGTAAAAATACACTATATAGCAAAATAAGTATACACCATATATAACAGTATACATAGTATATAAAACAGTATATATAACAGTATACATAGTATATAAAAGTTAACCCAGAAAACTCCAATATACATAAATATACTTTTCTCTATAAAAACTTTAAAATAACTATCTAAAGTTGTTGCTTTGGGGGAAAGGAAAGAGATGCAGGGGGAGGTAGCTGTCACTTTGCATTTTGTAACCTGTAAATGATACAAATTTTATATTTTTACATGAATTATTTTTCTTTTTCCCATCACTCTGCCTGATTTTCCATTTTAGTTGTTGCTGGAATAAGCAAGAAGACTGTGAACTAAGGATTTCAGGAAGAGGTTAAATAAATGTAGAGTTTTAAGAAATTTTTATATAAACTTATGTAAATGAAATCATTAAATTCCTATAGGAAGCAACAGAAATGATGAAAAGTTCTAGAACCGTAGTAATTAAAAAGCAAAAAGACTAATAACTCTTCTGCATTCTCATTAGTGCATCCTTTGAAACTCCCAACAAATTGTATTCAAATTATGGTAAAATATACCAAAAAACTAAACAAAAAGTATCTAACAGAGAAATTAGATTTTTAACAGAGCTACATTTCAAATGGGAACTTCAAATGGGAATAAACTTTAAAAAATCTCTTAAGGAAATGTAGAAAAGTATGGAGTATTTATCATAATATACATATAATTAGTATACATCATCTTTACATGGGAATTTATCTTTTCATAGTCTTTTAATCCAAATATAACTACTTAAAAAGACTAAAAATTCCATTTCCTTTTAAAATTCATGAATGAAAGAAACTCACTGGGCTACTTTTCAAGATATCTGTAGGATTTCAATTATTAGATATATTCAAATAAAGAACTTACCTATTCATGGCAGGATCATTCATGAAAGCTCTATAACCCTGCAAGTAAAACTTGCACAAAGTCAGGACACCCAGGGCAACAAAAGAAACCGTGAACACCAAGCCCAAGAGAGAGTAAGGAGTGCTGCAGCATTCAGCAATACTGGAAGAAAAGTAAGGAAATCAGTATTATCAGAATAAATCTTCTATTTGGAATAAAAGCATTTAAAGCTTCTAAATAACCACCAAACTTGTTTACATTCTCTTTAAATCATCTCAAAGAGAATCTGGGGTAAAAATCAACCATTCATTCCAAAATAACTTAAATCATATTACTCAAGCCTGTATTTTTTTCTGCCTCTTTGACAGATACCAAGTACATACAGCACCACATTTTAAATAAGGTCTGTATTATCTATCTATCATTTCTAAATAGAGTAAAAATCAGAGTTTAAAGTTTTGTTCAAACTTTAAAAACAATAGTTAACATGATGGTAAGTATTCAAAAAATCTTGCACTGTTGTCTACTGTTCTTTCTGAGAAATGATGGTCACTGGAATTGTTCAGACTGTACTGCTAACATGGTTACTTGTTAAAATTCATTATTTCACCGAACTGTATGGAGCACCTCTAACGCAAACACACACAACCCTCCAACTGCAAGTGTCAGACATAGTGCTGATACTTCAATTCTAATTTAGGTTTAGACAAATAAATTTTTTAAACAGTTACTTTACAAATATGCCCAAGACCACTTAAAAATAATTTTAATATCAAATCTTACCAACGATTTTGCTGCAATATCACCTATAAAGTAATTGTAAGACCTATGAAAGCTTAGAAATACTTTCACTGGACATATTAAAAATTAACTTAGGGGTGTAAGTATATTGGAACTATTAAGTACTAATGAGTTAGATTTTGCATTTATACCTTAAGTTAGAATTTCATGAGGAGTTCACTCAAGACAACTAATGCCTGTTACTTAGTATGTAGCAAACAAGCCAATGCCTGAAATTTACTATATAGCGCCATGCTTCTGTATAAGTATCTTTCCCTATACAATTGTTTATAAGTTAATTTTTAAGTGAAAACCTCTAATATGTAGACCCATGTACTGTATTAGTGTTGAAGAAAAAAGTTTCATATTCCTTCAGGAGCCAGAATAACCAGCAGTCATGGTAGTTGATAGCTAAAGGAATAATTTTAAATTTCTAAAATGCTTAACGTTTTTCTGACAGAAATCATTAAATACTTAAGTCATTAAGGATGAGAATCATAACTGAAAATGCTAAGACTTTACTTCATCCTCACTAAAAAAGTCTAAACAGTTCACTAAAGTTTCACTATCTATATTCATCTTCATACTTAAATTGTCTGCCCTCAAAATATATGATTTAATTATATATCCAAGAGGAGGATATTCATTTTTCTCTCATTTCAGCAAAGAATCTGGTACAACACACTAAAAAATTCAAAAAGGGGAAGTGAAAGCTCTGGGGAAGTTTACTAAAACTTTTCTTCCCTATTCTCTTCAATGACAGATGTATTTATTGATAAAAGTTTCTATTTTCTGTCTGTAAAAAAAACCATCATTTTGTTTTTCAGATGTCCACATGTGCTTTTTTGTTGCTTTTTTGTTTACTCAGGGTATTCTGGTAACCCTCCAACCCTCTTTTTGGAAATAAATTGTTTTTGACAAGGAAACACATAAAAAAATAACCTGACACACAAAAACCTCAAAGACATCAAATTCTTACAGTGATATAAATTAACAAAACAACCAGTATGGGAAACTTCTCAATTATCTTTTTTTTTTTTTTTTTTTAAGTTGGTACCAGGGATTGAACTCATGACTGGCGCTTGCAAGGCAGGCACTTATGCAGCTGAGCTAAATCCCCAGCAGCTTCTCAATTATCAAAACATTCTCGCCTTGAGAAATAGGAATGTATTCTAGCTATGTGTAGAAATACAGCAGAAAAATCATTTTGGCAAGGTATCTAAAATCTCACTATTATTTTCTTCGCAAATACATTCCAATTCATTCAGAGTCTAGTGACTCAAGCCCATTAAACCCTATGCTACTTTAAATTTGATTGTGTGTTATAACAATCCAGCTTAAACCATAATCAATTGCGGTCCCACGCTGCAGTTATTAACAGAATTTTCTTTAAATTCAGTAACTTTGTGGATCACTTAAAATTTCTGCACAAAACCTCCATAATATTTATATAAAAACACATACTAAACTTAATAATTCATTATTCAAATGTGTCTGACACTGATACCAACTTACTGCATTTGTACATAAGCTACTTTAAAAGTCAAAGATGACTTATTTTCACAAAACACAAAACCTGACTACTGTCTGTTAAGACAAGTACTACTAACACATTTTGATTGACTGAATTATGTATTTATTTACTGACTTAGATTCATATTAATGTTGTCAATCTTAAAAAGTAACATGCTAACTTAGGCTTAAACACTAGTCTATTTCTCATTGTCTACGCCACTAGGTATACAGTCCTGCAGAGGATCCCGTGGCTGAAAAGCAATGGCTCTATCAGCTACAACTAAAAACCTTTATCTGTTTTTATTTTCAGGAAAATAGGTTTTCATTCTTGTCTTTTAAGTGACAAAAAACCAGGGAACTAAGATATACTGTATACTAATGTGCTAGATTCTGAGGGCCTGTGATTCAAACTTAAGACTGGAAAGAATATATGTGGATCTAGCATAAGCCCACACTAAAGATACTGTGATAAGAAACAGATTTGAATGATAGAAGACGAACACAAAACAACCTAAACTAAATCTTAAAAACCAAGTTCTAGAATTGCATCAATTATTTGTATCTCAGTAGTGAAGAAAACATTAAATAAGGACACAGTAAAATGAACAGAAAAGTCGCAGTCTTGACTTAAATGAGGCCTGAGTGTCAGTCCTGCTTGTAACTCTGCTTGAGTGCCACTTGCCCGGGCCAGTTATACTCTTGGTAGTTTCCTCAGGTATAAAATGATAACGACACACACACAAAAAAGACAATGACAATGAAAGTACTTACCTTCCAGGGTTGCTGGATTAAATGCAAGGCAACATGTTTAATAATGTGACATATATTAAATAATAAATAATAGTGTTTTTTTCGGATCCAGAGATTCAAAAATGGAAAAAGATACTTTAATACTTTGTTATGTACTTTTCCACAAACCACATGCTGTACTTTGGTTCCAGGACACCCAAATATAATCAGCATTTTTCTGTTAGTATGTTTCTACACTGCCAGACTAGGGTACCCACTGAGTGAGAATCTTACCATAGTTAAATATGAAGTTGCATAATATAATTTATAAAGTAATCTTCAAAACTTAATTACACTTATATCATAATTTTCTCTTCCTGTGGTCACAGATATAAATATCACAGGCCCTAATTACCTTGTGAGAAAAAGGAACAGCAGTCTCTCACGTGATGCTGGCTGATCTCGAGTACTGAAATAGGAGTATATCTGAAGAGCAAATAAGACGAGCCAGAAAACCATGAACAACACAGGGACTACCAGCTGATTCCACAAGGACATTCCCAAGGCTAGAAGGCCATATACCTCCACCACCTAGGATAAGAAAACAAGAAAGAAAGGTATCTTTTTGAGGGCAAAGACATTTTGTATCACCAATTAACACTTTTAAATACCCAAAAGTATTTAATGTACTTACAATAAAAAATAGCTTTTTTTTTTTGCAAGATCCTTTCAGTAAAATTCTATACACAGTAACCTGCTTTTAAAATGTAGTGATTTTTACATTACTAACATTCAGTAAGGCACATTTATGGGTAATAAACTGACCTAATAGCTCAGGGATAAGGTCAAAATAAGGTCATGTTCACAACAAAATACCTCAAAGGTAGTTTGAAGAGATGAAGTAAACACTAATGTCTAATCAAAATAATCAAGATTAGCATGAATGATATAATACTGCTCAAAGGACTAGGAAAAAGGGAAATGTAAGAAATTTTCAGGCTTTCTTCGCGAGTAAGTCATAGGTAAGAGGCCGTTCAATGGAAGGTACAGTTCTGTCTGTGCAGTGGAGAAATTTACTCTACTGCAAAAATAATTCTTTTCCCCACAGACAAATTAACTCCCTATGCTCCTACTGTTTATTCATCAAGCAGAAGTTTTCAACTTATTTGGTTTGTCAAGCACATTACACTCAAGAAAAAGGTATATATTCAAAAACATAGTAACTATTATAATTCAGTATACTGGATTTCTAGTTTATAAAACAATTTCTTATAAAACTGAGTAGAAAAAATCAATTCCCAGAATCTCATTTAACCTAAGATCACAGCTGTAATTAAGTTTTTAAGAGTTACTAAGCCAGTGACCGGATCCTGGGAACCCAATAGGATTCTTCCAGGCAGCCTAAAAATCCTAACACACCAGCCATCTGGTCTTGCTGGAATTTATCATGTGATACCAGGATGTTTCAATAAACTATAAAGAGATTTATGAATATTAAGTTCAAATACATTGATTTTCAGATTAGTCTAAGTTTAAAACTTTTTCATCAGTAAAACAAATGCTTTTCCTGAAGTCTAATTTCTCATTTTCCCAACTAGAAAATATTTTTTAGCTACCCATGGTGGCACATGCCTATAATTTCAAGAAGCTGAAGCAGGAAAACTGTCATGCATTTGAGAGTGGCCTGGACTACATGGTGAGTTCAATGTCAGTCTAGAATATATAAGCAGACTCTGTCTCAAAAAAACAAATTAGAAAACATTTTAAATAACTTGCTAACTAGCTATAGTATATTATTACTACTAAAGGCAAACTTATTACTAAGAGGTAGAAAACAAGTTTCTTATTTTCCATTCCAGGCACAAACTAATAAAAAGCCTGACAGCTTCCATTTCTTACTTATTCAATTCTTCCCAAGGAACAAATCCCACAACCTATAGTTTATTTCCCACTATTATGTCCAGTGATACATCAATCATATGGCAACCAAAGGAATAAACACAACATTCAAAATAGACTTTGCATTATGGTAATTAAGTATTTAATATTCAGGATCACTAAATACTATAAAAGAGGGTAGCTCCACAAAATAAAATTCAACAAAGAAATTACATTTGCTATTCTCATTCTGAAAATAACTATGTACAGCCCTTTGTCATGAAATATTTCTACACTAAGGGCATGGAAATAACCTGTTCTTTGAAAGATCTACATCTGGGAAACTGCCCATGATAATTATTAAAATGAAGAAAGAAGGAAGAATCTGGCTAAGGCTCAGAGCTTAATTACAGAACTTTTTCTGGATGATTTTGCCCCTGGGCCACAGGAGAGAACACTTCTCAGTAGTACCAGTTTGGTCAGTCTGAGAGATTCCTATACCATGAGGTCACATACAATGAAAAGGTAGAAAAGAATAACCATGCTAACATCCTCTCTTTATACTAGTATCTCAGGCTTCAGGATTTATCTTATACACTGAACCTTAACAAATCTAACAGAAATATGTATCTCTCAAATGTCTATTGTTTGTATTTGGGAGTAATTTGTCTAAAAATGGGAGGCAGACTACTGCAAGAAGCATGGTATGGTTGTTAGTTCAGGCTCTCATACGAAATCTCTAAATAAATCGGATAAACCAAGGGAAAAAACTACAATCACACAAGGACTATAAACAGAACGATCAGGATTTGACCTTTAGGTATTCCCTACTTTATTATTTTTGTCTTCATTACAATAGCTAACACATAGTGAACATCACCTGCCTGGCACTGAACTCATTTATCTGACAGCAACCCGATGAGGAAAAGTACAATGTTGTAATTAGCTTCGCTTCACACAACGTGAGGATAAATGATCATCCCAAGGTTACACAGGTGGCAAACAGCAGTCTCGGGGTATGAACTCAAAAGTCTGCTCCCAGAGAATCAGTTCACTTTACTGCAGCATTCTCCACAGAGCTTTGTAAGAATGAACCTTGGGTGCTCCTAACTGAGCTAAAAAGAGCTGCTGTTTTGAAAGTGTAAAAAAGAATGTTGCCATAACCAACACTGTGAAATTAAAAGAAACTAAATATTTAATATTTATGTGGAATGTTATCCACCTGGTCTTACCTGAACCAATTCTCTATATGCGGACTTAGCAAGGTTATACGGTACTAAAAGATTAGACCCAAGAAAGTAGAGAACTTCCAATCCAGTAAATATCATAGCAAATTTGTTGATGATAACAATAGTTTCCAGAGGAACAAGGCAGAGTCGTGCTAGCAGAGGAAGCATGTGAGCTGAAAAGAGCCAAATCTGCTTCGTTTTCATGACACAGGAGCATAAAGTACACACCACCAACTGACCTAAAACGAGGAAGAGAATGCATTTAATTTTGAGCACCTAGTAACCGCAAAAATGAAACAAAAAGTACTGTAGATAAGCATGACAAAACAGCCACTGAAGAAATCTAAGATTTAAGTGTTTTAAATCAAATTTTAATTTAATCTGACTGTAGTTACATTCTGACATGCCACCGTGAATTCTAAATACTAATTCCTCAGAGGCAATATGAAAAATGCAGCCCAAATTCTCCACTGGTCTTTATCATATTTCTGATGGCATACATAACATGAAGAAACCTTTTTTTAAAATTTCTAAATGAATTTTACAGTAATTCTGTTAGTATATTTCAAATACAGATCTTTTTCCAAAGGTACTAAACATTCAACCAGTCTCAAAAATAGGAATAAAATCTAAAAGATATAATCACTTGTCCAAGATCACACTACAACAAGATGATTTATCCTGTGGGTTTTTTCTATCTTTATTTTTATAAGACCATGTAAACCTCTCAATAACTTAATCATCAAAGTTAAAACTGTGAAGTTCAAATTATTCTCACAAAGAATTATACAAAATAATTTATAGCAAATTAAAAACACAGAGAAAAAAAGAAAATCCTCAACCCTCCACACTGCCGCTCAAACAGTACTATGCACACCATATCCATTAAATAAAACACTAAGTATAAAGCTTTAACGCTGTATCTGAAACATGGTAAGTGCTCAATAGTTAACTAGTCACACTATTTACTACCTTTTCAAATTTATTCTATGCATATGATTACATAGATATGTTTACTTTGTACCCTAAATAATCTTTCATATGTTGTCTTTGGGTTTATGTAGGAACTTTGTATTTTTTTATTCTGATCTACTGATGACAAAGCCACCTTGTGCCAGTTCAATGACTCGCTTTGCATGGAATTTCTCGGAGATACTTAAACATGGTATCTTACAGATTAAGAATCATTTAGTCAAATCCTCTCCTTCCTTGCCAATGAAAAGCGAAATAAATTTGGGGATTTTCTACTCATGCACTTGATAGAAAAATACAAAACTGGCAACCATTTACACACACTAAACATTTGTAACAATCTACTATAAAATGTGTGGTGTTTTATCCCACAAAGCATTAACTTTTGCCTTTCAAGAATATTTAAAGAATGTAAACAATACTGTTAAGTGTACAATACAGCAATAATACTAAAGAAAACAAGAGAAGAGGTCACTAAAAGAGGTATTTCAACATTTTGGAATATGAAAACGAGAGACAGGAGTCCCAGCCCGCCAGTACTCTTCGCCACAGTCTCAGGAGTCTGTTCCCTACAGGCAGTGAAGCTGAGGCTTCTGGACCCGTGGCAGAGGTGAGGTGCCCCACTGAGAAGAGGAGGTGAGGATACATTCCAAAAGTTGAGCAAGGAACTGCTGTTAAGTTTATCACTCAGTTCTCAGCAGTTTTCCAGCTACTACCATCAGCTTGCCTACATGACAGATGCTCTTCTAAAAAAGTTGACCGGTCCAAGTCAAAAATTTACGAAGACCGATACACTTCAGGGTACTGCCACCAAACAGCCAATCTTAACTGGTTAGTCATCATGGAACACACAGGTTGGTAAGCCCTAAAGAGACAATTCCCTTTAATATGAACGACTAAGCACCCCTAAACATTTAATAAAACTTATGATTTAATCAATCTCAGATACAGCCTAGGAGTGAGTACTTATTTTTAAATATATCCAGGTGATTCTAAGTTAGGCTTCAGAAACACTGCTCTCTCATGAAATACAAATACCAAAACAAAACAAACAAACAAAGACCTGAGGAAAGAAACAGAATGCAAATAGCAAAAGAAAGTTTCAAAAAGATAAACAGGGATATCCACTTCTATCTCTCTTACAAGCTTTTTTCCCCCAATAAATATTTCCTGCTCTTAAAAAAAAAAAAAACTAAGAAAATAAAAACTGCCACAATAAACATTCAGTGAAAACAAGCTGTAAGATATAAAAAATATAAAATGAAATTAAAATGCAACAAAAGGGTTGGAAGATAAAGTAGGGAAATCTTCGAAGTAAAACAAACACACACACCCTTTTTTTAAAATCGGTACCTGGGATTAAACTAACGACTGCACGCTTGCAAAGCAGGCGCTTACGTCGCTGAGCTAAATCCCCAGCAACACACACACCCTTTAAAAAACACAAAAATGACAGAAACAGCTCAAAAGAAGGAAAGCACAATATATCAAAATTAAATTAGAGGCTCAACATAAGAGACTGAAATTCAGTAACAGGAATGCTATGAAGAAAAGAAACAGCAGGAAAGAAGTTAGGAGCTGGAAGAACAGACCTCTAGGAAATGATACCAGGCAGTGTCGATGGCTGATGCAGCAGACCGCCAATTTTCATCATAAAATTGCAATAGCTTGTATTGACTAAAAATAAGGATACTTCCATGATTAAAAAATTAAAAAACTAAAACTAAAAAAAAAGGATTTGAAGAAAATGCTGTAGTACTAGGAATGATTAGAAATTTTAATTCTGGTGTATCTTTCTTTCTTATATGCAGAGACACACTTACATTTCCTTAGGCAGTATGATATAAACTCCCCAATGCTAAAGCTGCCATCAGTCTACGCCAGTGCAGTGGGGCTCAGCTGTGGCATGCTCAGCTCCCTTATCTTCGTTCATAGAATAACATGACTCATGACACAGTCTTCCCGAGAGAAGACTACTCATATTGTTTAGGTGAAAGAAGGAAGGAGTCACATTTTTAGTGGAATCTCCCCTGTCACTCCAAAAAAGAGCAATTGTTTCATCATGTGCCTGTTTCAACTAGTAATTCTGAATAAACCAAAGTCACGAAGTACTCCCTGGATTTCAGAGTTCTACTATTAGAAATATCTTCAAAAAATCTGCCATCTTAAGAAATTATGGAATATTCAAATTCTTCACTTTTCAATGTTTATTATAAATGTAAGAAAAGGAATAGAAAATTACTTTAAATAAATATCAGAAAGGTACTATTTAACAGTTCATGAATATTACTCCACTTTTGTTACTATCAGAAAGTTTAGCTGAGTGAAAAGGTGACCATAAGCCACTGATATGCAGAACATAAAAAAAAATCTCTCATGCTTTTATTAAGGTGCATCCACAACAGAATTTTACAAGCTTTCTAACTCTGTAAATATGTCCAAAAGTGAATGTTAACATTATTATATATACCAAGTCACAGGACATAGTCCTAAAGTAACATTTTGTCTCTCCCTGTCTTGACATCTACTGCACTCCGGACAAGAGGGGGAATGGCTGTTGTTACCATCTTCCTCTTTTTAAGCCAGCACACCTCTCTCTCATCCCTGATTCATCTATGACAGGCAGGGAATGATGAGAAGGACACAGAGGAGCTCCCAGCTGGCTCTTTTCCTAATGATGTGCTGTTGCGCTCTCTGGACAGGAAATACTTGTAACTGACTCACCTCCCTTCTCCTAGGCACCGTGATGGGTCCCTCTGACTATTCTCCTCACTCTCTCCCTTGCAGTACCCTTGGTGCTTGGTGTGCACCCTCCACTGGCTAATGTGGGCCCTATTTTCAGTCTCTGGGAATCTGAAAGTTCTAATGCTGTTTGGATCTCCTCATCACTCAATGGGCCCTTCTGACTGGTACATAAGAAAATCCCAATTTCTGTGTTCTTTACCTTCATCAAATTCACTCTTTTGTCTCCACAAATAAGAAGATACAGGAAAATCCTACAAGCATTTGCATTTCATAGTCAAAAATACTCTCCAGGCAGCTAGTCTATCACTAGCCTTTTACATCGAATCAGAACTGAGTCATACTGTAACTTAAAAATGGGACTGGGGATTTAGCTCAGCAGCACAAGCGCCTGCGTTGCAAGCGCGTGGTCGTTGAGTTCGATCCCTGACACCGATTAAAAAAAAATAGTAATAATAATTTAAAAATTTTCTAGCAGCTTTATTTCAAAGGGTAAAAAGAAACAGGTGAAACTACTATGCTTTGAAAACAGCATATTCGTTCAATCTGTACTGAAAGTTGAACGATGCTTTGTACTCTTCTCTGTGTACGCAGAAGCTGGGTGTGCGCGCACGGCACACCTTAGCTTGAACACCCATTTTTCAAGTGCTCAGCAGTCACGCTGTGAGACTGGGCGTGCAGCTTGGCGTTTCCAGGCTCGGGTCAGCACACAGCACCTCCCATGCCACAGGAGACACGTGGCTCGCCAAGGCCCCTGCCGAGTGGGCCACACTCAAAGGGCTGGGGAAGTTCTTCGGAAAACTGCCATTGCTCAAGGAATCTTCCTTTAATCTCTGACAGTAAACTTTTAAAAATCTTTCACGTAAGTTTAAGAATCATATAATAGGTTTTCTTTTTTTTTTTGGAATTCTGATAGGGTAGGGGTCTGATAGCTAACTCCAGTTTTTATTACTATTGTTTTTAGCCTTCAGTCAACATTTCTGTTTTTAACATTCTACTATTTGAATGTTTCAATAACATTTCAAGTTCTTGATGTTTCTGGAATATTTCTGACACACAAAGAGTGATGACTTTCAAAAACAATAATCAAATTAAAGAAACTAGACATTTGTTTTAATATTTCTAAGTAATAATTACCTCTGCTTAAAAATTAATCTTCCCAAATACTTAAAATATTCTTTTAAAGTTGGACATGGTGGCATGCCTGTAAATCCCAGCACTCAGGAGGCTGAGGCAGGAGATCACTGTGAATTCCAGACCAGCCTGGGCTACAAAGTGAGCTCAAGGCCAGCCTAAACTGTGTAATTATATAGTATAGTATATTGTATAGCAAATTGTATAATTATAATGTATAATTTCTTTCTCAAAAAGACAAAAAAAGTCTTTAAAAAACATCAGCAATTATGGGCTGTGAACATATTGTTGATTTACTATTATCTTGTTTTGAAGTCCTGTACCACTTTCATTGTTTTGTTTTGATTGGTTTTATTCTGTTCTGTTTTATTTTATTACATGTAAGGGTATAGGCAACTATTTTTTTTTTTTAGGCAACTATTCTGAAGATAACAAAAGGGATTATGGTAGCCATTGTTGACTTCCTATTATCTTGTTTTGAAGACTTGTATTATTTGCACTGTTTTGCTTTGATTGGCTTTATTCTGTTTTATTTTGTTTGGCTTTATTCACTCTTGTTTTTTGTTTTGTTTTGGTTTTTTGTCTTTTTAAGACAGGGTCTCACTATGCAGTTCAGGCTGGCCTTGAGCTTACTTTGTAGGCCAGGCTGGTCTTGAACTTGCAAAGATCCTCCTGCTTCAGCCTCCTGAGTACTGGGATTACAGGTGTGCACCACCACGCCCAGCTGGTTTTATTCTCTTTAAATTTAAAAAAAAATCATAAATATACAAACTAAATGCCTATGTGCAAGAAAAAAAAAACACTAAGAAATATAACATTAAATAACGGTTGTATTTGGAAAGAGAGGTTATAACAGTTACGAATTTTTATTTAAGTGACCATGTACCATTTTTATTATGAAGTATGAAGAACAGTTGTTTCCAACCCACAATTTTAATTCTTTTAACAATACATACCTATTAAGGCTGTGGTAAAGCGATTCATTGAAAGAGGTTCCAAATACATTGGTCCTTCATAGGCAGACTCCAGTTCACTCCTGACATAATCCCTAAATAAGAAAAGGCTAAGAATGTCGTGGGTGGAAAAAGCAGCAGTTCAATCTCATCATTCTCATAAAACATATATTAATAGGATTTCTTTTCTTTCTACGTCTAAGGAAACATTTATAAAGAATTATATAAATATGGTGTTCACCTCTGCCTTCCATATACTGGAAACACACACAATTTATGAAAACTGAACTTTACAACACAGAGAAAGCTGCCATAGCTCCACTTTGTGGGATTTTCTTTCTTTCCATGCCTTATTCATTATTTTATACCTAGAAAAAAGTTAGTTAAGACCTCATTTCTCAAATCTACTACTTACCTATAAATATAGATTAAACTTTCTCTTGTTTTTGCTTGTTTAACCATCACATTATCATCCCCAAAGTTTATTCCCAGTTATGTTTTATCAGATATAGACAAAGCTACAATCTAATGAGAAAACTGGTTTATGGCATGACAATTCTTAAATATTATAACTTTCCAATCTACAGGTAATCTATGATAGGACCTATTCAAATAGGCTAAATATTTATTTTGAAACAAATATTAAGTCACAAGAGATATTCCTTTTTAAATTTAGTTCATTTAACATATGAATACTGAAAAATAGAAACCTTTAGTATGGGAAAAAACTTTTACACTGCAAAAATATACAAAGAAATTTTTACTAGAAGTAACTTAAGTGGTACTACTGGAAGATACTCACCTTAAGTTCTTTTTGAATCAAAGGGGAGTATGTATTTTGAAAAAACTCTCTTCTTCAACTGTTGAATTCTTTATTCATACACTTTAAAATAATTTGAATGTTTCAAATATATCTGAACTAACTCAAATTGTGTATTTACTTTTTTCCAAGAAATTACTTCCTGTTAGGCAATCAAGTTGAATTCCTTTAGCGCAGCAAAGCAAAACAAAGAATGACCCTTACATAATCAAGCAGCCAAGTACTGCCAAGAATTCTAATTTTAAAACTGAAAATTATTTTTTTTTAAAAAATAGAAACAGTTTGGGGGATGACCAAATAAGCTCCCTAGGGAATCTAGCAATTCTCTTCTACTGCTCTCTGATGACTGCTTTTAACATAAAATGTTTTCACATTCTCTAATGCAAGAAAAAGCCAGATTCTCAGGAATGTTTATCAACCAGGGGCAAGTGTTCCTCGAAGGAACATTTTGCACTGTCTACTAACATTTCTGGTTGCCAGAACTGAGGGAAGGGTGCTACCAGCACCCAGTGGGAGGTTAAGTCAAGGAAGCAATTATACATTCTACAATACATGGGATCATTCCCCAAAGAATTACCTGGTCTAAAATGACTATCACACTGTGGCTGAATAACCTGGTTTTAATGTAAGAAGTACAAATGTGTATCTGCAAGTAACACATAAATTCTGATCACTATAGGTAACCACCAAAGTAATTAGATTTTATACAGTTATAGAACAGAATGCTAAACAAGAGAATTACAAAATTTAAAATATGTACATAAATACTGTTAATACTTACAAAGTCTTTGAAATGCTATTAAAGAAATAAATGCATATTTAAGAGAGACAAAACTGAGTCTTCATACTACCTTAGCCTCTAAAGACCAGTAAGAGCTTTGTACTCTTCACAGATGAGGTTCAGCTGAAATGGGGACTGAGCAAAACTCTAATTCAGCAGGCTAGAGGTTCCCAGGGATTAGGGATGGGTGAACAGAGGTAATTCCTTAATGGGCACCAAGTTTTATTTTGGGGTAGGTAATTAAAATGTTTTGGAATTAGACAAAGGTAGGCATTCATGAAAGTACTACATGCCACTTCAAACTAGCTAATTTTACATTATGTGAGTTCTACCTCAGTTAGAAAGTTACATCAGCACACAGGCACTAACCCAGAGGAGAAAGCCAAAAGGCACCCAGTAAGGGTCTCAGTTACAGCAGCTTTCTTACTGAGGCTGAAGGAGACTAGTGTAGATTTCGTGTCATGTTTGCTCTCTCATTTGATTCTGTCATCACACTGTTGATGATATATACTGTAACTCAGCAAACTCAGCATACAGGATTGCCTACTGGTGAGACTTTCATTATTTTGCATTATTTCACAGCTTTCGTTATCTACTTTTTAAAATCCTCTTGTCTTTTCCTAGAGTTTCTTTATCTTAATTATAGAACAACATCAACAAAACTTCTAAGGAAAATTAACATGCTCTGTACTTTTTTTTTTAATTCAAAGAAATTACTGTATAGAGAGTATGCTGCTGGCACACTGCTGGACCCTGTTGATACTGCAGCAGCTCAGACATGGATCCCACTATGGTAAAGCTTACAAACTAAGAGAAAACCAACACTTAAGTTTATAACTATTAATGACTATGAGAAGTGCTGGGATGATTACAAAGTTATTTTAAAATTCTTATTATTTAGCTCATACCTCTAACTAAAAATTTCATCTTTTATTCTCTTCTAAGTTTTTTTAACTTCTAGATTACTTCATTCAATTAATTCCTTCTTTCACATTAAATGTCATTTATTTTACTTACTATGGTATAAGATTATAAAAGGTTTTAATGTACGTATTTCCTTTATTAAATCCTATTTTCCATTCCTTTATTTTTTAAGACTCCTCATTTCATCATTTTCTTTTTAATTCTTTTTCACTTTCTGTATATTCATTACTTTGTGACTTGCAACAACCATAAGATACTAGGTCTACATTCCATTGTAAAAGTAATCAACCTTTAGGCTATAACTACTACAGCCTGATGTATAGCAATTTCTTCCCACTACTTCTTATTTAGTCCTCCTCTGAGAACCTAGAAATAGTTCTTTCCCAGTGCTGGAAATTTTCCCATTTCAACCCAACTGATCCCATGTATCAATTAATCTCCCCTAGAAATTAAATCTTCCCTAGGTACCACCTGGACTCTTTACCTTTACTAAAACCCTTTCTCAAGACAGTCCAAAGTCCTCCCTGCCTATAAGTCTCACATCACTAAAGCCAACCAGGCCCAGAAAGCCTGCAGCCACCCCATTGGGGCCAGCTGACGTGAGCTCAGCGAAGGGCAATCTTACTGGCAACAGCAAAACTAGTACGCCACGCAGCCACTATGGAACTGTCTCTTCTAAAAGAACATTCTTGGGACTGCATGCTCAACTGTACAGAAGTGAAATTATGATCAATGTTAGGAGGATCTCTATATCTAATACAGGCATAACTTCAGGGCATCTCATTCAGCAATGAAAACTTTTGGCTAAACCCTCCCAACAGGGAGGGTCATTCACAAGTTAAATAGAAGGAAGGAAAGAGGAAAGGAAGAAAGGTAAGAAGGCAGGAAGGCAGGCAGGCAGGCAGATAGACAATAAATTGATAAGAAGGATCCAGAGGAGTTATTCAAAATTTTGTAAATCATTTTAAGTCAACTATTAGTTGAAGGCAAGAGCCAGGAAATTCTAATTTTAATTACATTTTATATAATATTTTAAGTATCAGATGAGCTGTTCAAGAAGAAGAAATTTTCAATTCAGAAGATTTAAATAGTAAAATGTATTAAGTTAATCAGAAGTAAGAATTCTTGCCATTCTGTTTATAACTGAATAGAATCTTTTCCTGCCTTTTTCTTTTGTACAACCCGATCAACCCCGAGCACTAATAAATCGGACACTTTGAAAATGCTCTCCAGTCTTCTGGAATAGTGTTCTCTAACTGGAACTGTCTGGGGGCATAAGTAATGTGTAAGATGCATGAAAAAGGCCTCAACAATAGCTTGCATTTAAGACAAGTTCTTGCTATACAGAGGCACACAAGTTATAAAAATAACAAAAAAATCCTAGGAGCTCACTACTTTGCTGATAGAAAAGTTTTATATAATAGTCTTTTAAGCAACCTGACTGGACAAGCTAGGAACAATGGGTATATTCTGGCCACTTAAGCTTTCAAAAGATGTTAATTGCGAAGAAATCTAATCCTGTTTCATACAAAATAAAGTAGGCAACCCTCCAAGCTATCTTTCACAATATGGGCAAACAAAAAGCACTACTCAGTATAAGAGATCCCGGAAACTACAACGTTCAAATACCTACATGTTAAGTACATACTGCACACACATACACACTTACTAGATCCTCAGCACTATCCTAGCAATTGAACTACTCATCTAATCAAGGTTTATTTAAATTGTTTATACTTGACATCTCTCTCTAGTTTCTTTCTTTCTGGCCCCCTAGACATTTAATACTTGGATTTGATAATGTTCAAAGGGAAAAAACAAGAAACAGGTCAATTTTATTCCTGTCAAAATTTAAAGTTTAGCATATAAATGATAAAATACATTTTAACAATTCTTTAGGCTGAGCAAGGTGGAGCATGTCTGTAATCCCAGAATTCTGGAGGCTGAGGCAGGAGGATTGCTATAAATTTGAGGCTAGAACGGGCTACAGACTTCAAGGCCAGCCTGGATTACACAGCCAGACTCTCTTAAAAAATCCAAAAACATAAAACCAATTCTTTATAGCAGTTGCTCTCAACTAAGGATAGATTTGTCCCACAAGACACAATATGTGGCAATGCCAAGAGACACATTTTGGTTATTACAACTGCTAGAATTACCGTTATGTAGTGGTTAAAGACCCAGGGTAAACAGATATTGTGACAGCGAAAGGGGAAGAAACTGCTCAAAAGGAAAGAACAACTGGAATGAGGAAAAGAGAAATGAGAAGGGATATACGTATATGAGGATAACTATGCTACTAATCTCGATTAGTTCACTGAAAAGAACGGTTTGTGCTTACATTATTTGATTGATTTCTCATGCCTTTATCTTGTAATCTGAGCAACTACTTTAAAGATAATACACAGTGTATTAACCAGTTAATCTCCATTAACTTGTTTTGAAATTCTGTATCATCATTTTTATTTTTCCAAATTAAAAAAAAAGAAAAGAAAAACAGACCCAAGATGACCTCCACAACAAAGAACAAGCAAGTCCAAAATGCTACCAGAGTAGATATGGAGAAACTATCTATCTACAGCTTTGAATTATGCTAGTTTTCATCAAACCCTGGTCAATTTTATTCCTACCAAAATGAAAAGACTAGTTATAAATGAAAAAACTCAGACTAGCTAAATAAGGTTTTTTTGCTTTTTTTTTAAAGGAAGTTGATTTCAAAGCTGCCTCATGAAATTTGAACCCAAAAAAACTAAAAATTTCAATCTTAACATGTCATGTTCAAAATATTTATTAAAAGTGACATGTCATGAGTAACTCAAGGGTAGCATTTATGAGAAAGTATCATACAGCATAAATTATACTGAGGAAAAACATCAAAATATGCCATGTCCTGAAATTCACTCATTTAATACTAAAAGAAACTCTCCAAGTTTCAAAGAAGTGCCTTAACAAAGTAAAACATTACTGAGAAGCAAAACTTAATTTTCCTCCCACTGATTACGCTGTGTCTCTAAGAAGAGTAAGTAAGAAAACCTGGATTCACGTTAAAAGTCTGGGACTGCCCCAGCAGTTTGCCCACTTAAGCTTTTTCATTTGTAAATTCCAAAAGATTAACTTCCAGGAAGATGAAGGTTGGTAAGCAGCAGAGAAAGAGCTTCTCCAAGATTTCCTGTCCAGATGCTGGAATACAGCAAAGTGAGAAAGAGAAGGAGGGGGAAAGAGGGTTCCCAGATGTAGGGATAATCTGAAGCGGAAACTGAACCACAGGGAGAACAAAGACACAGACTTCAATGAAGAAGGAGGTGGTGGCAGGTGGTGTCTCCTTCCCAGTGTAAAGAAGCAGTGGCTGGTGAGTTATTTGGGTTCAGATACCCTCAGCAGAGGGCGACCTGCCAACAGCCATGTTGAACAGGGTCCTACTGAGTTCAAAACTCAGAACAGCTGCAGGGCTGGCTCCATCTAGCAGCTCCCAGGGCCAGGGTGAGACTGCCCAGTTCAAGTCAGCAGGAAGTCAGGAAACCAAATTCAACCCGGCAGCAGGGGCACAGTGGCAGGAGGGGCACAGTGTTACAGGCCGAACAACTGGGTTCCAGCCTCACAGTCAGAAACCAGCCTGAACTCAGTAGAAATACAGGTGCAGCCTTGCTAGAATTATCCACTACCCCGCCAAAAAGCTACAAATGGTTTGCTGGGATTCATCAACTCAAATCTGGACTCTGCCCTCATTATCTACCAGTGACAGCAGAGATAAGCCTTGAATCTTTTCTTTTTTTTTTTTTAATTGTTGGCTTTTTTCTTTTCTTGTGTATGTGTGGCTTTTTTTTTTATCTTGGTTTTAAATTAATGTGAGCACGGCTTCCAGTTTTTTTGCTGCTGATGTTCTGTTTTAGTTTTGTTTTTATTTCTTCCTTCTCTCCTCCCCATCTTCTTCACTAGTTTCTCAAAGTCTGCGTAATCTTCTTTTGTCCTCTAGCCTTCCTTCTAATTTTTCCTCTTTCTTTTCTCTATTTTTTCCCAAGCCCTTTAAAATCTTCCCTCCTGAGGTTTGTGAAAGCACCATACTAAGAGCTTATTCACTGTATACAATTTTCTGGCTTGTTTTCCGATTTTGTAATATACCCACAAATCTAGCTCATAAGCTAAAAGGTGGTAAATTAATAGTCACCTCAGTCTGTCATTTTGTAGGCTGCATTTGATGCTACTGTTATTGCTGATTGTACTACTTTAGCCAAGGTAACATAACTGCTCTAACTTGTGCTTCCTGGTATACCAAGACTGAGACTGCCTAAGCGTCATAAACATCACTAAAGCCATTGCCAAACAACCAAGGGCTGGGCCGAATAGGCAGCAACTTGTCATCCCCAAAACACAGAAAAGGTAAGCTCTCGCTACAGACTCAAAGAGCAAAAGTCAGCTATACGTGGAAGACATCTCAAAAAAGTCATTTCCTAAAGGCTCTAAATACTAGCAATAAAAGCTATTCACCATAACCAATTATAAGCATCAACCTAGGAATTAGACAGACAGACAGACAAACAGAATAGAAAATGAGAAGATACTTATGACGCAACCACAGACTTCAAGCTCACCAAAGGCAAACCCAGGGAGCAATGAGGTGGAAAAATTTGAAACCTGGACTCTGAAGTGGTAACAGTGGAAGTAACAAAGCAGATGAATCAGGCACTAAAATAAAAATCAAATCAGAAATCATTTCTCAGGTAACTACAGAGATGGTGAATAGAAATAGACTTGGTTTTATCCATTACTACACCACATAGATTTAAAAAAAAAAAAAGGAAAGTACAAGTTCATAGTTTTTAACCCAGAATTATAATAACTAAAAAGCAACAACTTTAATAGTTCTACCTTCAATTTAGAGATTTTGATTGAGCATCAAAATCCTAAAAAGTTAACATCACAGAATACAAGAAATAATTTTTAAATGTTAGTGACACAATGAAGTGTTCAAAAAATACAGCTATGATTAAAAACAAGACACAGGAAGTTAGTCAAAATTCACTGAACACTTACTCTTATCTGAAATTGTGCTCAGAAATATATACCTCATCTTACCAACTCTTACAATATTGCTTTAAGATATTACCACCATTTTCCAGAGGAAGAAAGTAAGAAAGGCTTAACTTTCTGGACACCCAAAGTTACAGAGTAGTGAAAAAGTAACCTGGAATTTAAATCTTTCCAATCATCCATCCATGCATCCAAGAATCAGGTGAGTGCCTCTTAGATGTGTAAGCACTCATCTGGATACTGAAATGGTGACCTGGACCCCAAACATATGCTTTACAAATTTCATTTTCCACAGTGAACAAAGATCAAGAAGTACTTCCAACGCGACCCTGAAATGAGATTCAGAGGTATCTGGACAATGCCGTAGGAACACTCTCTGTATGCATTTGGGGTTAGCTGTGCTGGGCAAGAAGGACATCAAGTTGTCCAGGTCAGTGTTGGTCCTCAGAGTCCTGGTAAGTCTATACGGAGAGATATGCTACAGGAAAGACTTCAACTGCTTTCATGCAGGAGTCAACCTAGGTATACATGTGACAGCAAATAAGCCAATGTCTCCACTTTAAGTGGAACACAGCTTGAGCTGAACAACATGAAAATGACAAGAATTGCAGCACTATTCTGGCAGCTCCTGAATTTTTAATCTGCACATCAGAGACATACCCTGGGCAGGAACAGCGACAAAAGAGACCCCTCCAGGTACCATTATGAACACAGCACATCAGCCAGGTAGGAACTGAGAAGACAAGTGTGAGAAGTGTGAGAAGACTGATTTTCTGGGAAACAATTCAAGGACTTTGAGAAATTAGAAAAAATATTGTGGATCAAAATCTTATACCAAGAGGGGACAAAAGCCAGTGACTATTTAGTCATTACAGTTACTTGTTTGTATTCACAAAAGCATTTAGAATTGTAAGGTAAGAAAAACCAAGAGAAAAATACCAGAATGTTAAGTCTCTGGTAGTATAATGTCAATTGACTGCTTATTAACTTTAAATTTTCTACATTTTCCAAAGTTGTCTAGAATGAACATTGAGATTTTATAATCAGAAAAAAAAAGTATGTTTTTAAAAAACTTAATGATTAAATTCTAAAATAAAAAATGCTATTTCTAAGAAACAAGCCAACACCAAAATCTGTATTTCAGACTTTTTATTACAATATAACTGCTAGTCTTAGAATTGGGACTGTATTTCATTACACTGAACACATTTCAATCAAAATTATGAAATTTAAATTTCAAAAGAAATTATACCTAAAAAATTTATTCTACTTTGTTACATTTACAATGTCACTTTTGTCACCTATATTTTAACATTCTGGTAAAAAGTAGGAAACTGACATTCTTTGGCAGAACTCAGTCTTAGACGTCAGGTCTGGTAGACCTAGATAAGTAATACTGATGTAAATGGGTAAGTTCTGAGCTAAACGATCTGAACAAATAATATATTGTATTCATCTACTCTACATGCCGCAACTTACGCTAATTCTCACATGTCACATATTGATTTTTTTGTTTTTGTTTTTTGAGAAAAAGTAGGTTCAAGTCAGCCTTTGGCTCCAAACTCACTAGTACATAGTCCAGGCTCACCTTGAACACAACCCTGCTCCAGCCTACCCCATGTTACTGGGTGTTACACCACCACACCTAGGAAGAAACCGATTTTCTAGAAATGTTAAAAGTAATGCAGTCCATAAGAATTAAGATTAAGATGCTCTTCTAGTCTGTCTTTAGAAATTCTTTCCTCAGGCAATTTAGAAAAGCTGCAAAGTATTTTTTTTTTTTTTAATATGTACCGGGGATCGAACTCACAATCGCACGCTTGCAAGGCAGGCGCTTATGCCTGCTGAGCTAAATCCCCAGCCCCCTCTCCGAAGTATCTTTTTTTTTTTTTTTTTTTTTTTGTACCGGGGATCAAACTCACTACCTCGCGCTTGCCAGGCAGGCGCTTAAGCCACTGAGCTAAATCCCTGGCCTTCTCCGAAGTTATCTTTACACACAACCTGAAAGCTTGTTTAAAACTTCCTGCTAAGGAAAAAAAATAAAATTCGAGCCTAACCCCAAATTTACTTAAAAAATAAGTATCAAAAAGATGGGTTTCATACACCTACCAAAGACTTAGCTTCTTAACAGTGCTTATGAAAAGCATTTCACCAGCAAAAGAAACTTTACATTCAAAGTGCAGTCACACTTACCTGGAGATTTGATGTCCAGCATAGAGGAGAAGGGCAGTCAAAAAATATAAATAAAGCTGAACCAGATGCTGCCTGGGCAAGGTGAGTAATACAACACTTAAGATATAACCTGCAATAGAAATTAAGAGAGATAAATAAAATATAATTCTAACCCAGCCTCCCAATTAACTATACCAGAAAGAGCTTGAAATAGATTACTTTCCATTTAGGCTTCAACTTCTGAGGATTTTTTGTATCACTATCAAAGTTCATGAAGCACAGTAATATTATGAATTTTTTTGTTCAAAAATGTTTTAGCATTTGACACTTTGTATATGATTTTCTAACTACTCAATACAGACACAAAAGTGTACCATGACTCCTCTTGATCATCTACCTTTGCTCAACTACTTGTTTTACACTGATTGTCTCTCTTAGTAGTGGCTGAGGAAGAACTGGATTTCTCTACGGTTGCCCCTTCCATATGATTTCAGGATCTTATCTCTCTAACTTCAGAACTTTCTCTCTCCTACATCTTCAAATCATTCCACCTAACATCAGTTCTTTTGTTTCAAAGAAAGTACAGGACTCTTCCCCATCTTGGAAAAAGAAAACACTTCTCTTCAGTGATTTCTTCTATTCTTAATTTTTTTCATTCCACTGACAAATGTTTCAAATTATCTGTACCAATAGCTCTGTTTTGTAACTACCTATTTCCTGTTTTCCATAATCTACAAACCAACAACCCCGGCTTTTTCTTCTACTATAAGTAAACTTCCAAGTCAAAAACGGCCTACTTGTTAAATGTAACACATCCTGCTTACCCTTGGTATTATGGTTTATCTCTATGTCCCACAAAGCTACCTGGTAGGGTGTATCTTCTTCCCTGGTTCCTCCCTTAGCATTCTTGTTTCTCATCTATCTTGAAACAGTAGCTTTCCTCCACCCAGACCCTTCCATAAAGCTGCTGATTTTTATGCAAGGACTGAGCCTTCTAAAGCATGAGCCACAATAAACCTCTTCTCTCCAAGCTGCAGGGTCTGGGATTCTGTCCTAGTAGTGAGGAAACTGACTAAGACACTCAAGTCTTACCAGCTGAGGCAAAACCCCATTATTCTCCAACTCTGTGACAGATTTCCTCTTACCTTCTAATGCTTCCCCTCTTCACTTTCTCTAAAGCACAAAGGAAATCTGGTCCCTAAACCACTGCTTTTCTGTGAAGAATCTGACACAATGTATTTTACTGCTTTGAATATTGACATCATCCCATTTATATGTTACACATAGTTATAAAGTTCCTACAACAATTACAAAAACATGTCCTCATTTCTAAATGGACATTCTGTATCTCATGATGCCCTGGAGCCCGTCTTACCCTGAACAAGTACAAATTGCTCTCTTCCTTCTCCCTTGGCGAGGTAGCTCAACCTCTTACTCTCCAAAACTCTTTTCAGTTTTTCTCAAAACCTGAGTTTTGAATGAGTAAATCTCACTATTCATTCTGCAGGGCTATCCATAACAAAGTAGATAATGATGAAACTAGCCTAATATAATTTATAATTAAGAAGACCAAAAAAATAAAAAATGTAGACTTGCTTAAAAGGACACTGACGAATCTATTAATTTTCACTATTTAAATATGTGACAGTACTTGAGGAAAACAGGGGACTGGATTAAAATAGCACCTTTACATATGGAGCTGGCAGAGTCAGCTACAAGATATACTGTACAAGGGGCAGGGGTTTAGCTCAGTGGCACAAGCACTTGCCTGGCAAGCACAAGGTCGTGAGTTCAATCCCCGGTACCAAAAAAAAAAAAAAAAAAAAAAACCAAAGATATGCTGTACACTTAAATAGCTTTTATTGTTGCTCACTGCATGAGTGGATGAGAACAAGGAAGTGAAAGTAGCTCTGATCTTTCTAGTCTCAGTAATCAAGAAGATGGCTTTGCTGTTAGCATGGGAAATAAAAGAGGCGGAAATGGTCTGAGATGAAGTAAAGGTGCTAAGTTCAGTGACTGAACACAAATGTTTGCAGAAAGGTCTAACATGTGGTTAGAAATCTGTTCATTATGGGTCAGATACTAGCTAGGTGCTGCCAATACTGAGATAACTGACAACACCTTTCTGAATTTAAAGCTCACAATGTAGCTAGGAAAAGAGGTTAAGTACACCGACCCTCAATGCAGCATACTAAGAACCATGATGGCACGTAAACTGGGAACTATGGGTCACACAGGAAGAATTCCAACTGCAGACTAAAGCAGTCCAAAGGGCAGTAGTAAGTAAAAACAGATCTGTGGCCAAAACTGTGACAGCCACTCAACAACCAACGATGAAAACTGAACACAAATTCTGGGCAATATCAATACTTAAGTCTAAAGAGAAAAAAAAAAGGTTCAGAAAGAATGGTCAAAATTAGAAGCAGAATAAGAGAAATGACATTTTCAAGAAAGGAAAAGTGGTCAATGGCTTCATAAACGTGAAAAAGTCTGCAGAACGAGGATACAAATGAGGCTTCAATTTTATTAGGTCACTAAGGGTTTCAGTGATGGCAGTTTCAACAGAATTCCACACCCAAAGCAATGAAAAGAAAATATCTACAAGTGAACTTAACAACAAACATCTAAAACCTATGCAAAGAAAACTTTAAAACACTCCAGAAGTATGCAAGACAAATCTTGAACATACACTGTGTTCTTACAGAGAAGAGCACTGAGCTATCACTTTGTCCTAATTTAAAATGTTAGTAATAGTGTAATCTCATTAAAATGGTTAACAGATTTTCTGAGGACTAAACTAAGTTCTACAGAAAACTAATAATAAAAACACTGAAGAGGAAATAAGAAAAATGAAGGGTCTACTTATCAGCTAAGAAAATACAAAACTCACTGCTAATAGTCCACAAATGGGAAGACAGACAAAAAGACCACGAGAAATGTTCAAAACAGAGCAAAATATCTTAGGTGGAGACTTCTGAACTGTTACCTAGAAAAAATAAAAATAGCTGTATAATTCACTGTATATGCAGATGAATTCTAAATGGAACAAAGACATAAGCATGAACAATGAAACCACAGAAGATCAGAACCTTTGCAAAGTATTTAGGAAGCATTATATACTTTAAAAGGTTACTCCAAACAACAAACAGTTCAAGTTGAAAATATCACTTCATGTAAACCAAGTCTCTACCACAACATGTAGCAAGTGTTTTTTTTGTGTGTGGTTTGGTTTTTTTTTTGTTTTTTGGGGAGGGTTTTTTTGTGCCCAAGATCGAACTCTTGACCTTGTGTTTGCCAAGCAGGCATAGCAAGTGTTTTTAAGATGACTCAGTTAATTCCCAAAGTTTAAGCCAGATTATGAATTTCAACTGTACCAGGGTCTATTCAACTTTTGAAATTAGTGTTTCATATTATTAGGCAGATGTTTTTATGGTAAATATTTTCATCTTTTCATAAATAATATATGATAAGCACATTTTTAAAACCACGGTGTGTATTACTTTGCTGATTTAAGCTTAAAATCTAAGCCAACTACCCACTTATAACTGACTGGAATTACTTTCCATAAATTGGCCAACATACAAAGCCTTTAATGAAGGGCTGACAATTACAGTGTCTTGCACCATAAAGGTATCTTATTTCACACATTTTCCTAAGGTAGTGCCGTTGACAAGAAGTGAGTTCTGTCTCTACTATTACAACACTCTTCCCATAGTGGTTCACTTGGTTCTCTTTTAGTGGCATGGGGGTTTTCAGGGTTGACTCAGAAAGTCCTGCAGATAAAAATAAGTCTCACAGAAAGAGAATAATCTTTCCCAATTTTATAAAAGATATACATTGTGAAGAACAAATTCTAATAATAAAAATATTAGCATAAAATCACTACACTACACCCTTCCAACCAGGTCGAGTTAGGCAACGACAATGTTAACAAAAACATCACTAAATATTCACTTAAATTAAGGATACTTTTATTCTAGATGAATTTTATCTCTTCCATGCCTGTATTTCCTGACTTTAATTTCTTTAATTTTTAGATTTTTATTTTTATTTATATATGGGGGGGCGGAAGGAATCAAACTCAGGACTTTGCACCTGCCAGGCAGGCACTTATGTCACTGAGCTACATCCCCCGGCCCATAATTTATTTAGTTTTTCATTAAAAAAAAAATTGAGCGTTTTACCACAATCTTTAAAGTGTATCAATTATAATGCTGAAAGTGTTTTTTTAAGGAAAATGATACTGCAGTACTATTGCATACATTTCATTTAACTGAAATGACTACTTTATCTTCAACTAGTATAATATTTTAGTTTGTTGGGGCTAGGGATGTAGCTTAGAGGTAGAATGCTCACCTAGCATACAAAAGGTCCTGAGTTTAATCCCCATTACCACAGGAAAAAAAAGAGAGAAAAAGAAAAAAGCCAGGCATGGTGCACACCTGCAATCCCAGCACTCAGGAGACATGAAGATTGCTGCAAGATCAAGACCAGCCTGGGCTACAAAGTGAGCTCAAGGCCTGCCTGAACTGCATAGCGAGACCCTGTCTCAGAAAGACCAAAAAGAAAAAAAGATATTAAAAAAAAGAAAGAAAAGAAAAAAATTTAGTTTGCATCAGGGAATAAGGAATACTGAACTTAAAAAATCTGACTTTTTCCTACTACCAGACTCTAAAATAAGAACAAATTAGACACAGCCAAATGCATGCAAAAATACTTCTTAGTATTTATATCTCATCATATAAAAGTTAAAATGTTTCTTCTGCATTCTGGTTATATCTAATAAAACACTGCCTGCTTTCCTCTAGCCTTAATAATTCATATGCAATAAGACAAAACTATAAACAAGATGCAACACATTCATTAATCACTATCAGTCACCAGTTACCTCAGTGTAAGTGAAACTCATTTTACCCAAATTCAGAAAAACCTAGACATAAATCACAATGTTCACAATCCAGTTAGAAAATGTGATGACACTTACCTACATAATGCATATTAAGGGCCAGATACTTATACTGGAAAAGAGGGTTGTTATTGAGGCTACTTCTTTGGATCTGCTGGAAAAAGGAGCTGACATCCCATCTGTACAGGACATCCAACAGCATGATGCTGGGCACCCTCAGAGCCACGTTCAACACCGCCTCAAGTTTCTCCTTTGCAGCCATTTTTACTTGTTTTGTTTTTGTTTTTTCGTGGAGTAGACCTAAAATTCAGAAAACACAGTATGTAAGAAATAAACTACTGGCATAGTCACATACATGCAAACACTAAACCTCTTTAGCCACATCTATGTTTTGGTATTTATGAAATAAGCCTTAGTATTGTGTTTTTGCACTGACACTTTCAGGTCTGCCCATATTTATGATTGTGATTAAATGTCCGCAAAAAACTTCCTTTTTAAAAAGCCACTAACTCCAAATGTAAGTACTTAGCAACAATACACCTTGTAAGACTACGTTCACTTTTGTCCAATGAAATTTGAAAAAAAATTCAATTGTATAGAGTTGAGATTTACATGACTCCTGAAGATAGTAAATCTTAAATATTTACTAAATGAAAGTCTGTTCGAAAAAATTTTTATAAATCCATGTATAGCTTGTGGTATTTTATATTCTTCTCCTTATTCACTTACAATCACGATATAGGCAGAAGGAACATTTACAATATTGTTTCCTTGAATTATTAAGCTCTTACACCTAAATTCCCACGCAAGAGCATCAAAAGTTCAAGGTTTACTTCAACTTCTTCTAAGATAACCATGTGTAATGTATTTACTAGTGTTATCTCTTACTGTTATTTTTTTGAAAGTCTGTGTTATTTCTACTCTTTTTTTCTGATTTGCTTTAAAAAAAAAAGTTCAAGGCTAGCCTGGGCCTTAAGACCCTATCTCAAAATAAAATTTAAAAATGTAAAAACAGTTGCGAATGTAGCTTGGTAGTAGAATGCTTGCCTAGCATGTACAAGACTCTGGGTTCAATCCTTAGTACCCCGATTGCCCCCACAAACAAGAAAAATTCCCAAAATATCTCTTCACAATGGGAAAATAATACTGATCAAATTTTCCCCTTAGTATACACGCATGCAGGCACGCAAGTCAGGCACTGAATCTTTTAGGTCTTTCCTTAGATGCTGAGAAGTATTAAGAGAAAGAAAAGAAAAAAACAGCAGTTATCAGGATCTTGAAAGGATAGTCAACTTTATATGGTAGAGCTGTACATCAATCCAAAGCATTTTAAGAATGCAGCACAAACAAAAGTAAGTAAAGCACAATTTAAGAGAAAAGATAATTCTGGTTTGTTGGCTTTGACAATATCTTTTTAAGAACTCTGCTGAGAAAGCTAAACACATTTGCAGCTCTGGCAGTAATTTTAGACATTACAGGACAAATGAAAACATTTATTCTGAAGAAAATTGCAGTGACAGATTGCTATGCTATGGTTAAATATTTGCCAGTATTTTCCATCTTACCCTCCAATTTTCTTAACTTCTAAAGTCAGACAGTTAAAACTCAAAAACAGCTCGATCCAGAACAACATTAAGACGAGTTTTTATATGATCATGTTTCAGCAATTTCTATAATCCAAATGTTAAGTGTTATTCAAATACTATCAGCAATATGTATTATGAATAAAATCTGTAATTCTGATTACATTAAATGAACAAGGCCCAAGACCTTTGAACAATTTTCTCATACAAACAATATTATGATTATCAAAACCTTGACCTAAAGCAAGAAAAGCACTAAAAAATAAAATCTCTAATCACCATTTATTGCAAACTACACCATTCAGGAAACAACTAATTTCTGTAAACGCTTGAGATTAGTCAACCCTCCAGAGTTACAGGTTTTGCATTCATGGGTTGAACCAACCTCAGTTCAAAAATATTGGGAACATTATGTCTGTATCAACCATGTACAGATCTTTTGTTTATATTATTCCCTCAACAATACAGCATACCAACTATTTACACAGCATTTACATTCCATTAGGTATTATAACCTAGAGATGATTTAAAATATACAGATGTACAGAAGTTGTATGCCACCTATATACAGGACCTGAGCTTCCACAGATTTGGGCACCTAAGGAGGCTTCTAGGACCAAAACCCTGAGGTCCTTAAATACAGTTCAATTGTATTTAAAAAAAAAAAAAAAGAAATCTTGGGGAAAAATACACTAACGTAATATAAGGAATATCTTTTTAGACAGCTGGTCTAGGGATGATTTCTTTTTCTGTGTGCCAAGGTTTTTTAGGCTACCATGTATCATTTTAGGGGCAGAATTAACAAATTATTGATGAAAAGTATAATATATCTAAGCCACCCAGATGACTTGAGAAAATGCTACCTACTTCAGTGGTCAAACTGGTGGCTTCTTGAGAATTTATTTCAAAATACATGAGTAATTATCCTCACCATCCACAAGACACATATGAAGATCGCCGTGTATTGAGATGACAGTATACCTAACAGGCTTTATAGTACAATAGGAAAGTAACTACTTCTTCCATATCCTAGATCCAATATAAATCATTTCTGGTTTTGTAACCAAAAGGCAGGGGGGAGCTACTACTAAACTGAAACTTGCATTCAGTATTTTATCTGACTTTGGGCCTTTCTCATGCTTTTAATGTTTTGTTATTTTTAAACGTACTCAATTTCACCACTTATCTTAAAGGGGTAAAGAAATGTAGTTATTTGCTACGGGGGGGGGGGGGTCTCCCTAATCCATACAGAGGACCAGCTCTATTACAAAAGAGGCCCATTAGCAACATGGTAGATATTCTTTCTTAGTTTCCAACCAAAACCTCACAAATATCACAAAACAAACAAAACAAAAAACCTTGGGCCCTCCTAAAGTTGCCAATACAGAAGAAGATCCAAGAAGAAACACAGATCCTCAAACTCTATAGCACAGTCAACTCAAGCCTGATGAGGAACTCAATTAGACCGAGTTTGATGACTCTGGAAAAAATGAAGTAGAACCATTTAGTAACAAATTTATTATTTACTAAGTATTTCATTTGTCTCTGTACCTGAGTGATATTTTAACCGGTCACTGTAAACTGGCCATGGTATATGGAAAATCAAATAGGATAAAACCCACATTCTTCAAAACCAGCGAAGTATAAATGATAGGTACTAACCATCACAAGTAAACACTGCACACTAACCAGCACCACACACTAACCCCAATACCGAAACAAAATTCTGAAATACTTGTCTTGATTATAGAGACTGTATCTGAAATCACTTACACCTGTGATATCACTGTGGCATGAAGTAAAAACGGTGCTTCCTTTGCTGAGGTACAGATAGATACACCTCCGAAACGTTTAAGCAAGTCTAATTTCTTTCTTCCTTGTATTTACTGTCAGACAGAGCTAGTGAACATGTCATAGGGAGATCAAAATTGTCTTAAAACTAAAATAATACCAAATAATTCTAGAAAATAAGGAGAGCTGAGAGCAAAGAAAATTTAAAGGCCTGACACAGCTAAAGCCAAACATACAAATTTTCTGCACTTTTACCTTCTAATATCTTAGAATTTCTTGAACTGAAAAAAAGAACTGGGACACAATAGTCCAACACATCCCTGCAAGTTGTACACTAAATGCAACTCTTGTTCAAAGATGCACTACACAGTGAAACAAACAGCTTTTAAAATAAAAAATGTTGAAAAAGACTTTTCAAAATCCACTAAGAGTAAACGCTAACCAAAACAAGTCCCTAACAATTGCAAGAGATGACTTTCTCACCCTTGGAAACATCCTTACAGACGCAGTAATGTCTACTATAAGTATATACAATATGCATAGTTTACCATTCTGATCTGTGGGTTGGGAGACACAGGGGGCTTCATTCTACCCTTTTCTGAAAAATACAGCACTTTGGTTTCCAATATTAAAAAAGCAAACAATTCATCCTAACAAAATCGTTTTTAAAGGTACAGTGGGCCTCTGCAGAAACTGTTAAAGCACAAAGAGAAATGGGAATGTGATTTTTTTCTACTCCCCCAAAAAGCTTCTCTCATCTCCACCTCCTATACTCTCCTCTACACAAAGCAGAAATAAGAATGACACATGACTTAAGGTTAAACTACTGATAATTTAGATAATTAGTACTACAGATAACAGGATTGAGCATTCTACATCCTTTTCTCCCCCAACAAAAAAGGAAAACCAAAAATCACTGTTCATCATTAACCTTTTTTTAATCCCAACCAGTAAAAAAAATTCTACCGTCAACTAAAACTAATCTGGCTGTCCATCTGTTACGATGACAAGACTTTAAAATGAAAAACAGCAAAGCTACAGCCTAAAATCCTAAGTAAACTCAGCCCAGCACTGAGCTAAAACGAAAAAGAACGCATTTCTTACATAAGCATTGGCACATGTTTTAAATATAGCTAGTCCTTCCCACACCCCCTCATTCGCAGCTAACTTTGTATATCTCTGATTTTCACACAAACTACTAGCAAAAACGATTTCTCGTCATCTCTAAAACGGCAAAGATAAAGCGTCCACACAAGGACTATCTTGCAACTGGAGCAGACGGAATAACAACAGTGCTACCTCCTGCCATTGGGCGCCCAGCCTGGGTCACGACTGCAGGCACTGACAGCTCATCTTTTTGGACAGGATTCGAGATTTAGGACTGCACACTCCGTATGTCAAAAAATAAACACACACACAGTCCTCTCTTTTCCTTCCCAACTCGCTTCCTGTTTACTGCAAGCTACGATGCAAAGACATCCATTAATCTTTGATGCCTTCTCTCGGCAAAGGCCCCTTCCTCTCTGCCTGCGCCGCCTCCCCCCCTCCCTTGCCCGCTGATCTCAGCAGCGTTTGAACTATAGTAACCCCAACCCAGCTCGCGCACGCAGGAAGCGCAGCAGCAGCAGCAACAGCACCGAGTCCGCGGCCGCCCGGGGCTAGGGGATTAGTTCAACAAAAACTCTGCCAAGAGACAGGGCCGGGAGCTCCCCTCTCAGCTCGCCAAGGATGCTGGCTCAGCCTTGCCATATACCAAAAGGCTCGCAAAAAAAAAAAAAAAAGAGACAGCGAGATGCTAGCAAAGTTCATAATCCCCGAATGGACTTGGGGCTCATTCCACCAGGGAGGGTCCGGGTCTCAAGAGTCCGCGGGTGGGGAAAGCAGACCTAGAGGGGTAGGACCGAAGGGAAAACGCGGGCATAAAGAGCGATCAGCTGCCTTCTCATGGTTAAAAAGAGGTTGACACGGGATAAGCAGCAACGGGCCCCCACCTGAAGGAGAAGGGTTTGCCAAGCCTTTCTGCACCCTCAAACCTTACATCGCCTGAAAAGAGTCAGGCTGAGTTTCGGGCTGCGTACACCAATAAACGGGAAGAGGGAGAGAGGAGGCAAACTGGACAAAGAGGCAAAAAGGTAAAGTTGGAAATGGAAACTGGGAAAAGGAGCGGGAAAGGCGCATCTCTGGAAGAGACTTGGATAATGGGGGCGCAGGCGAGGCGCGAGAGAGGAGCCCCGAGTAGGAGCACCTCAGGAATGCGCGGGGTCTCCCCGGGCGCGGCCCGCACAGAGCTGCAGGGGCGGGCTCGGCGCGGCCCACGGGTGGGCAGGGCCGGAGGAGCCGGGGACCGAGGAGCGCGGGAGGCGCTGCGGGACGGGAGGGGGCTCGGCCGGGGCTGGGAAGGAGAGGAAGGCGAGGGGCCGAGGAGGGGGCGAGGGGGAGGAGGAAGCAGCCGGGATGGTGGGGGAAGGGAAGGGAGACGACGCGGGAAGCGGGCGGGGGCCGCGGGGTGGGGATGAGGGTGAGGCTGAGGCAGGCCGCGCGGCGTGGTCACCTCGGGCTGCGGCCTCCCTCCCTGCGGGGCGGCGCTGCCGGCGAAGGGCTCCGCAGCAACCCGCTCTCGCGCCCGCCCTCCTGCACTCAGGCGGCGGCGGCGGCGGCGGCGGCGGGGGCCGGACTGCGCGGCTCACAGAGGCGGCTCTTCTGCTCTGGGCCTGGGTTGCTGCGTCTCAGGCGGCGGAGGCAGCGGCGGCGGCAGCGGTCCGACCCGTGCGGTCACCATCGTCCGCGGCGGCGGGCGCCCCCAGGCCGAGCCCCTCAGCAGCCGGCGGCGGCGGCGGCGGCGGCCATGGCCTCTAGCTCGCTGCTCCCGCCCCCGGCGCTCTGCGGTGCCCAGCCCGGCTCCCGCGCTCTGCGCATGCGCGAGCCTCGCCGGCGCGCGCCCCGCCCCGCCCCCGCGCCCACGCTCTCTCAATCGCGCGCGGGGTGCCTTCCGCGCCGCCCCCGGTATGCAAGCGGGAGACGCAAGCCTGTCCTGGCGCACGCGGCATGCTGGTGCAGCAATGGAGACGCAAACCGCGGCGACACCTGTACTCGCACTGTGACACGCGCCATTCTGACACATGTGCTCTCGCGCGCTCCCCAAACCCCACGAGCCGCACACGCTCTCACCCACACGCACCTGCAGAGACCACGTGGGAGAATGCCAGGGGCTGATCCTGGCACGGTGCAATCGCAGTAGCAATGATGCATGCGAAAATGTTTAACTCTTTCGCTGTCTGGACTAGACTGTCTGCTCCACGGTGTCGGGCAGGTCCGTGAGGGCTCAACGATGCCAAGCAGAGAGGGCACTCAGTAAATCTCTCTTGAATAAGACATGGGGTGATGGATAATTGAATGAATGAATTCGAATCGTTCACGAATCATCTTTAATTTGAAATTTTGAGTCCTTTGTTGTGGTTCAAAGCATTTTACTCCAGTATGAAATTAAATGGTGTGGGTTTTTTTTATTTTTCGTTTGAGCTAAGTAAGATTCAAAACAGAGATTAGTGTATAGTCCTCTCCCCAACATCAAAGAAATCCATTTGTTCTGTGCCAATCGCTAACAGTAACGCATGTTCTACCTTAATTTGAGTATCAGCGTTTTTAGGGCAGGAAGCAGTTCCACAACTAGTGAACTGATGTGTGTGTAGAGGAAGAAACCAAGGATGTCATTGGATCCTGGACTCTGACAGGACTTTTCACACATTAATCTATTGCCGTAATCTATCTACCTCTCTCCACAATCCCTCTGCTGTTCCTGCCTTTTAGTTAGTCACGGTGGACCCAGGACAGTAGCTACTAGACACTAGTATGACCTTCGACGGTGACCATACCTATGCAGAGATGAGCATGAAGTAATGGGTAAGATACTGCAATTATAATGCATCGTTCTGAGCTTGCAAATCCCAAACTTTCCAATGTACAAGAGAAATTAAAGTTCCGTGTTCTTGAAATCTGTGTTGAGAGCTCCTCCTTGGAAATTCCGGTCGCTGTTCTGTTTTTTAAGTGTCAACCATCCCCATTCCCATTCTGAAAACCTAGTGCTTTGACAAAATTGTAAAAGCAAGCTCGGCATTTACAAAATCTAATACCTGCTGACATCAGTCAACCAAAATTCAGAGTAATTTGCCTTCCACACACTTGATAGAAGACTCGAAGAAGTCAAGTTTTTTAAATTTCTGGGAGTTGTGTTCATTAACTCTTTAACAAACCACACCTTTCATCCAGATGCCGAAGCCCACTTTAGAAAATCTTTAAACTTGCCACATCCCAGGGAAGTGTCTTTATGGGCTTTTTTATATGGTGTAGTAAGAAATTACAGAGGCCACATGACTGACTGGAATTTGAAGCTGCCCAGGATAGCAAGGCCTTCTCCTTGGTTCCTTACCTGTTAAAAAATCTTGCTACTGGTTCAATCAAAAAAACAAGCCAGAAACATTACAAAATTAAGACATATAACACTAAGTTCTAACTGGATTTATTTTTCTTGAATTGCAAAATCTTGAAAATGTTTTAATAGGCTACTCCAGTTGTTGCCTGTTCCTTTTTTAAAGGGTAAGAAAATAGCTTCAAAGCTCTATTACCTTCACTATAAGTCCCCTAGACTTGTAAAAGCGGGAAAACGTCACAAAGCTTTTTGCTTTTGAATTTTACAGCAGCTGCCTGTAATACTGAGGTCCAAACACAACACGTAAACAAAATTATTCTGTTAATGAAAGGATAACTGCTATTATGTTGCTGCTAATCCAGTTTTGGCAAAACCAGAAACAGGTAATCAAATGAAACTAAAAGGAAGCCAAGAAATAGAAAAGGATTGGGAGGGCTGGGGATTTAGTTCAGCAGCATAAGCACCTGCCTGGCAAATGTGAGGTTGTGAGTTTGAGCCCCAGTACCAAAAAAAAAGCGGGGGATTGGGGTAGGTTGGAGAGAGCACAGCTCAACATTAGAAAACAGCCCCTTTGTAGAAAAAGTCCTTCCTGGGGGCACCTAAGGTCAACCAAATCGGGACAAACCAGGAACTAAATTTACTGGAAATGCTTGGAACAAATTCAAGGAAATGCTCAAATGCCAGAGGTTAGCCAAGAAAGAACTGGGCCTTACTGCTAAAAGGAAAATAATGTTTAGGACTGGGAAATGGCAGAGTATGTGGGTTCTAAAAGTTACCTTCTTTTCTTCATCCATGCATCCAAATTTAAGCAGAAAGTCTGCACACTTTAGTACACTGTACAGTGCCTATGTCTTACAGCTCTAGCCATTCCAAAAGACTGGCTCTTGAATTCCTTGGAGAATCAACTCTTGGCTGGGTGTAGTGGCACACACTTTTTATGGCACTTGGAAGGCTGAGGCAAGAGGATTGCCCTGAGTTCAAGGCCAGCCTGGTCTGCATAGTGAAACCCAGTGTCAAAAAATAAAACAACAAAATATTTGTGCTAATATTCACACAGGAATAGCCTTTTGTTTCAAATGTGCAGATAATTAAATGGCCCATTCTGTATATACTGGGTTCTAGATCCAGAGGCAGGCTCTCATGTACCAGATTGCACATGATAAAGCCAGAATCCAAAGAACGTGAATAGCCAATGTTGAGACTACAGGAGCAAAAAGAATATTCATGTCCTCATTCATTTATACATCTTATTTGTTCCAAATATTTGAAGTTTCCTCTATCCAGTTAAAAATGATGTAGTCAACAATATCCAATTCAGAAATCAACTGTCTAGATTGAATTGAAAGAATTCTATTCAACCTCCTACCTCCACTGTTTTAGAAACCGGTTTCTACAACAAAAACTATGGTTTTGTTAGGCAATGTAGTGCTTTAAAAAGAGACTCTCTTTTTTCCTAGATGTACAACTTAATTCACATACCATACAATCCACCTATTCTAAACTACCCAATTCAGTAGTGTTTAGTACATTCATAGAACTGTACAACTGTCACCACAACGAATTTTAGAACATTTCATCATAACCTCCCCTAGGAGAAAAATAAATGTACACATTAGCAGGCACTGTTCCTCTCCCCACTGAGCCCTAAGCAACCACTAATCCTTGTCATCCTAGATTCATCTGTCCAGGACATTGCATGTAAATGGAATCATGCAGTATATAGTCTTGCATCTGGCTTATTTTACTTAATGTTTTTGAGGTCCATCTATGTGTAGTATGTATTGGTACTAAATTTCTTTTCCCTACCAAATAAAATTTCATCATATGTATGTACCATATATTCAAGTGATGAATATTTTGGATTTTGCACTTTGGGGCTCTTATGAATAATGCTGCAATGAACATTTATGTGTAAACTTTTGTGTGGACACATGTTTTCATTTGTCTTGGGCATATACTTAGTGGAATTGCTAGATCATATGTCAACCCTACATTTAAATTTGAAGAGTGCCAGACTTTTTGAGAATGACTACTCTGGCTCCCAGTCCCACCAGCAAGGAAGGACTCACTCTTAGATTCAAATGTCAAAATTCAAATGGCTTTTGCCCAGTCACTGTGGGGCTCTATGCCAAGTGTACTTAACTTACAAACACCTCTGTTTGCCATCTGTAAAACAAGACTAAGTATCATATCTACTTCACATAGTTGTTATGAAAATAACTGAAGAGACATGCTAATATTTCTGCTTCGATAAATTTTATTAGTGCTTCTCCTGTCTTTTATATTTTAGTTGATATTTATCCCATAATAAAATCAGAGATGAAATTGTAACAGCCTATTAACAATAAGAGTTGTTATACGTAGCAGGTGCTGAATACTTTTCATAGATAATTGGAAATGCCACAGTTCTCCTTTTTTATTTGATCTTTCAAATTTTTCTGAAAACATCTGTTATTTTCCCATTTTGTTTACAGAAGATAAAACAGTGTTATAATGAAAACCAATATATACACCATCCTGGTTCATCCTGGTTGTTAATGTTTTTTGTATTTGCTTTATCTATATAAAATAAAGTAAAATTTTAAAAGATTAGATATATAGCTCAGCATGAAAGCCCTGGCTCATCTCCAATACCAAAACAAAATAAAAAAGTTCTCTACCTATTTCACAATATCTATTATACACTTTGGTCCTTATTTACACTTTTGATTGCTCATACCAGAGAAACAACGTGGTATTTACATGTGTGTCTGATTTATGTCACTTAAGAGTATGTTCAGATGGGAAGGGGAACTAGATAGAGAAAGGAAAAGAAAAAAATGACAAGAAAAGAAAGAAAAACTAAGCTTTTTAAAATAAGGAGGGGAAGAGAAGTTGAAGGGATGTAGAGAATGGAGGAAAAAAAGAAGTTATATCATATACAGGTACAAACTGTATGATGAACATGCTCATTTACCTAAAATGTACCAATGAGCCTAATTTTTAAAAAGCTTTCTCAAGTATTATCAATTATCAAATTATCATTACCTCACCTAAATCTACTGTCCAGCCAATACTCAGATTTCCATAGTGCTCCTCAAAATGTGACTTACAGGTAACTTTTGTTTCCAGCAAACAGCCAGTCAAGATTTGCCATTGCCTTGGTTCTTAGATAGACAAAGCAGCTTTGCTTTTTCTAACATTGCTATCATTGCAATTTATTTTTCTGCAATAAGGATCAAACCAGAGCCTCATGGCTGCTAGACAAACACTCTATCACTAAGCCACATCCTCAGCCTCCAACTTTGCATTTAATTAATGTGAGCACTTGAACCTCTAATAATAATAATAAATGCATTTTTGTTGTTGTTTTCAGATTAGCTCACTTGGTGTACTCTGTCCTACCCAGCCACTTTCTTGGTTCTGATTAAGCCTGAGTCAGTGTGGTGCAAAATTGTGTGTTGTTTTCACGCATGATGAAATTTGACTAAACAGATTAGATCTTAAGTGTCAGACCTGTGTTTGTTGCCTCTGTGTTGTTGTGATTCTTCTTCTGTTTTTTCTAATAATACCTCAAAGCTAGAAAAGCCATGTGAACTATTGACCACTGACCATACGTAGATTAATCAGTCCATTTTATATCTCTTAATGATTAATCTATGGGAGAACTGCTGACTCACGTCCAGATGATCAGAGTGCAACTAAACAAAAGTGCTTTAGATTGGACTATTGGGAGAGCAAAGTTTTTCTTTCCTGCTGGACCTGAAAGAGGAAACTCGTACAGATATTCCACGTGTTACAAAGGGATTACATCCCAATGAACATAAATCCAAAGTATTGTATTGTGTTTATTTTGTCAAGCATTCTAGCTTAGCAATACAGAACATGTAGAGTACTGGCTGCTCACCATCATGACTGCATGGCTGACTGGAAGCTATTGCTCAGCTCTATGAATAGCATTGTATCTACTGTGTATTACCAACCCAAGAAGAGCAAAGGTCCAACTAAGATTTCTATTAAAGGTATGTGGCTTTCATTGCATTGTAAAGTCAAAAATTATAAATTGAACCATTGTAAATCAGAGATTGTCCGCAACCTTGAAATAAAAAAGAAACCAAGACCTGGTCACAGTTACTAGTCGTGATCTAGGCCTGATCTAAAGCCAGCCTCCCCACTCTCCTCATTTATTACTGTTTCTTTTGTTTAAGCTAGCTGTGGTTTCACTTTCTGTTATTTGCAGTTAAGACACCCAAGGCATTCAATCATTTTAATTTGCTTGTCTTTCATCCTTGGATGTGACATGTTACAAAGATAAAGAGGCAATAATAAGGATAATGCTAAGTGCATAAAAACACAATTGTACAACTTAATATATTATTATAAAACACAGCCACTTAACCACTGTCCAACATCCTGAGACCCACACACACACACTTACAGGCCCTTTCCATTCACAACTGTTTAATTAACCCCCAAAATAACCAGTTTCAAAAATTTAATGTAGTTACTTCCCTTTCTTTGCTTGACCACCTAAATATGAATTCTAAAATACTGTAGTTTTGTTCTTAAATGTATTCATTGAATCGAATATTATATGCCATTCTGTGACTTTTCCCTGCTTAACGTTGTGAGATTCAGTTATGTTTCTGTGTGAAGCTACAATTCAGTCATTTTCATCACAGTTTAGAATTGTATGAGCAGCCAGGGATTTAGCTCAGCGGCATAAGCGCCTGCCTTGCAAGCATGTGGTCATGAGTTCCATCCCAGATACCAAAAAAAAAAAAAAAAAAAAATAGAAGACCAACTGATCTAACTTGGAATAGCATAGTTAAAAAAAAAAAAAGAATTGTATGAGCATAACATTATTTTTTATTGTATTCATTTTACTATATATGAACACTAGGTTCATGAACACAAAAATTCTACTTTTGAGCTAGTGTAACTCGTGTTGTTATCAACACCTTTGGACTTGTCTTCCTGCTGTGTGGTCATGTTGAAAAGGATTGTTGGGCCACAGGGCTGCACGTCTTCATCTTTCTTAGATAACTCCAGACTGTTTTCCAAAGTGTCTGCACTAATTTACACTCCCTATAGAAATCTCTGAGCGTTCTTGTTGCTTCTGTAACATGTAATTGGCATTGTTAATCCTTTTCATTTCAACCATTCTAGTGTGGTTTTTAGCTTGTATTTCCCTAACTGCTAATGAGGCTGAGTACTTTCTCATGTTTACTGGCCTTTAGATTCCCTCTTTTGGGAGTTGCTCAAGTGCCTTACCCAATTTTCTGAGTTGTTTCACTTTTGCTTTGTTCTGTAGCTCTTTGTGTATTTTTAATGTGAGATTCTTATCCGTTAAAGACAGTGCCAAATCTCCTGTTCTGTAGCTTCTCTCTTCATTTTGAAATGGTATCTTTTTATACACACAAAATCTTAAATTTAATGTAGCATTTTAATTTTTTAATGATGCCTGTTTAAAAACAGTTTTCCCTCTTTTTTCACAGTGCCATCTGTCATGTCAAGTGTGTAGACCTGATTGAATCTGCTTCTGGGCTCTTTATTCCATCCCGTGGTTTTATCTATCTTGTGCCAATGCCAAACTGTTTCAGTGACTCTGTCTAATCTTTTTTAAAGATTCTAAACTGTGATGAAAATGACCAAACGGTAGCTCCACACAGGAACATATTTGAATCTCACAATAGAGTACAGCGACAGACATGGATGTGGTATGATTTGGTATGATAAGCATGTGAGTAACGTGAATTGGTTGTGACAGAGCTTAGCGAACGTGACCATAAGAAAGCAAGTAGTGTGAGTAGGGAGGATTTGCCTGTTCTGCGGGGGTTCACGGAGTGGCAAGGCAAAGACATTCTGAGTGTTAAAAAATAGATTGAGTCAGCAAAGTGAGTAAAGAATGGGCAGAGATAGGTGTGGGCTAAAGTGTCAGCACGGCTGTGAGCCAGATGCCCCCCTGTGGACAGAATTTGCATGGAAAATGAAGGAATGTGGACAAACTTGTTCCAAGATTCTTGCACACTTTAGCTGGATGGAGTTTGTAGAGCGACAATAAAAGCGTGAGCAGGGAGATTTGGGGAAATGTTTCTTTGAAGAAAGCTGTTTCATCAGTACTGACAACTAAGGTAGGAGTCATGGTAGATGCTGCCTCCATCCTCTCCCATCCAGCAGTGCTGAAACTTTCCATGAGCTTACTCACAGAAGCCGAAGGGCTGGTGCATGATTCTCTCCCAAGAATGTGAAAGCAAAAAGCTCACTAGAGAGAGAGCTGCCTTGAAATAGATGAACGTGGGAGACCTTGGAAGAACAGGAAGTGTTTCCCATGGGGCAAGTGTATTCCCCCAGCTGTCTAGGATCTGATACAATAGGACTAAATAGAAAGGCAAAAGGACCCAGCCATAAGACATAGGTAAAAATCTGACTTCTAGAGTCACATGTGAGTATATGCATTCACCCTGGTCATAGATACTAGAGTTAAGAACTATTAGACAACCCATAAAGGCTCCAGCTATAGCTAGTTATAAAAAGTCACCCACCAAGATATCACTACCGGGGGTGTGGGGTGGGGTGCTGATCAAATTCTGTAAGCTAACTATTATGTGTTATATATTCTACAATACGGAAGCAGCCTTGCAGCCTGCCAGTGAAGGTCAAAATCACTCTGTGGAGTGGTTTCATGGAACAACCAGAGAATCATGATGTGGGTTCTCGTTCACAAACTGCATCACTTTGGACTGTATATCTAGGTATCCTTTTCAATCAATTGACATTTGGGGAGAGAGAGAGAGAAAGAGAGAGTACAAGAGGAGAAGGAGGAAGAGAAGTAGGAGAGGAGAGGAGAGGAGAGGAGAGGAGAGGAGAGGAGAGGAGAGGAGAGGAGAGGAGAAGAGAAGAGAAGAGAAGAGAAGAGAAGAGAAGAGAAGAGAAGAGAAGAGAAGAGAAGAGAAGAGAGAAGAAATAAAGGTCAGCACCTGCCCTTTGTGAGCTTCCTGCTGCTGTGGTCAGATGCAGAAGTTGTTAGTACATAAAGAGGATGTGAGTGGGGAGAGAGAGAGAAGGACTTCTCAGAGAGAAAGAACTCCTGCATTTTGAATGGAATTTAATTGATCTCTTGACTAGGCACATTCTAATTACCAAATCAGGAATATGATTTCTTATTTAAAGTGAGGAGGACTTTCCATTAATTAAGAATTCTTGTTATCTGTCCTAGTTTCCATTGAAAATGAGGGGGAAATGACCTCCTTTTGAACAAAAGCACTCAGGAATCATGAATGACACAGTAAGTTCGTGTTTTGATTACATCACACACCTTGCTAGTTACCTACAGAAATTAAAGTACCTACAAGAAACTGCAATAATACTGTTATGATTGGACCTCAGATTTATAGGGGGAATGTAGGGAACCATGAAGCACACGAGGGTCTTTCAGTGCTTAAAGAAAGACTTTCCAAGCCATGCTAAGGAGTTTAGATTTCAATAAGACATGGAGAAACATTATGCGGCTTATTCAGAGGAATATTATTTATTAGGCATTCAGCATGTTCTAGCTCCTATACATAAATAATCATATTTAATCCTCACTCAAATTTAAAAAAAAACTGAGAAGAAGGTAGTATGATTATCTTCATTGCAGGCTTCGTGTTCTTTCACAGTAGTTTGCTCTCCCAGTTTAGTGTAGTACTTTTCCTGCTTTTACTTGGCCCAAACTCCTTCTGCAGAGCAGGTTTCTTTTTCTACCTCTAATAAATGTAACACATTCCTACTTTAGTTTTTTTTTTCTCAATTCTTTGTTCCAGACAAGAAGAACTAAGAAACCACTTCTAGAAGGAGATTTCAGAACCCCAAAATCCTGTAATGTATTTGTTAAAGCAGCCAGGAGAAAATCAGGGAATTTAGAGACACATGCCTATAAGCTTGAACAGAACAAAGGAACAGACTGTAAAGGTCAACTCAAGGAGCTGTTTTGGCTCTTCAACCCAGCTGGTGAACCACAACACCCCGAAGTAGTTGGAGCATACATAATCTCAAGCAGGTAGGGCCTTCAGCCCCTTTCATCAGAAAATGGCTGTATCAAGATGGAAATCGTGACTCAGTCAGCAACCCCCCCACCCCCGTAAAGAATTATGGGATGGGCTGGGGATTTAGCTCAGTGGTATAAGTGCCTGCGTGGCAAGCACGAGATCATGAGTTTGATCCCTGGTACTTTAAAAAAAAAAAAAATTATGGGGATTTGTATCTTTCAGGAGGAAATGAGGCGGGAGGTTCAGACTTGGCAGCCTGGCCGAGAACATGGGTGTGACCTGTTAAAAGCAAAGTTCCAGGATGCATGCAGTTCCCAAGCATGTGGACTTCTTGTGAGAACTCAGTCAGTTTAGGGTAGGAAGGCCTAGACCTGAGATCAGCTTGACGAGTGACAGATACAAAAAGACTGTCCCCATTGAGCTTTGGGATACTGTGTTCTTTTACAATAGCACTCTCTCATGCTGTAGTGTACTTCTCTTTGTTCTTTTACTTGGCTGAATACACTCTGCAGAGCTTGTTTCTTTTCCTACTTTAATAAATGTAAAACCTTACACCAAAAACATTGTAAAAGCAACTCTCCATTGTAAAAATGAGGGAACTAAGGTGTGGGGAGGTCCAATAACTTTCCCAGAGTCGCATAGCTAGCTAGGAGCAGATTTCTGGCAAATGTCCCTTCACACACAATATACACTGCTTCCTGTCACACTGACCGTGTCAGAAGAGCTGATAGGTGTGTCCACAGAGTCACATCACTGAGACAAAACTCAAACCCCACTAGCATCTCCTTCATAATGAATAGAATGTTATTTTACCCAAAACAGCCATATAAACAAGGGCAGTAACACCTGGAATCTTTCGCGTTTCTACCTGGTTCTGCAAAATGAGAAAATTTTTTCTATCCCATAAGCTTCAGAGTACAGATGGCAAAATGCCTTTTCTCAAAATTTAAACTGCATTTATTTTAAATAATAACATAAAACCATAAAGTTATACATACTAATGATGTACCATATGATGTTTTGGTATATGTATACATTGTGTATTATTTAAATCAGATTTAACATTTGTTCAAACATTTATTTTTATTTTATTTTTTTTTTTTTGTCTTTTTTGAGACAGGATCTTGCTATGCAGTTCAGGCTGGCTTTGAACTCACTTTGTAACCCAGGCTGGTCTTGAACTTGCAATGATCCTCCTGCCTCAGCCTCCTGAGTGCTGGGATTACAGACATGCACCACAATGCCCAGCTCATTTATCCTTTTTTAAGTGGTAAAAGCTCTCAAAATCCTTTCTCCTAGCTTTATAAAATGTGCAACACATTATCATCATCTAAAGCCACCCCGCTGTGCAAAGCAAGATGCTTTTTCCTAAGTGGAGAAGAGAGCTGGTGGCTCAGAAAGTAGAGTCCAGAGTGACTTCAACAGAATTCAAAGCCGTCTCTGCCACTTTCTAGCTGAGTGGCCCTGGTAATTTTTCTTTGCCTAATCTCCCATCTAGTAGCACCTACCTCACAAAATTTTATGAAAACTAGATGATATACATATATCATTTATAATACACATAGAAAGTGCTAAGGGAGATTCCTGGCACCAGGGAGGCACATTGCTATGATCTGAAGGCTTGTGATGCCCAAATTCACGTTCCAACCTAATCTCCGATGCGGCCATATTGCAAGAGATTCTGGGAGGGGACTGGGTCAAGCAGACTCTGCTTCTATGAGCGGATGTGTGAAATTATGTTGAAGGACCTCAGTCACCCCGCCTGCCACATGACAAAATGCAGAAGGTGTCCTCTGTGACAAACAGGACCTCACCAGACACCAGCTCCACTGGAGCCTTGATCCTGAACTTCCCAGCCTCCCAAACACTAAGCAATAAATTTCTGCTGTTTGTATATCACCCAGTTGAAGGATTTTGTTTTACCAGTGCAAACAGACTAAGATAAGCATGCACTACCACTATTGCTATATTGGGGCCTGTCACTCTGACATGTTCACTATCTGCAGATACTGTCAGTCAATATTTATTAAGCACATATTTATCAGTGCTTAGGTGCTAAGAACAATTTAAGTGAGTTGGAACACAATTCCTGCAGATGCTCAGTGTAATAGAAATGAAACAATGTAACATCTGCTTTCAAGTCTCATGACTCAAATGGACTGACTTAGGCTGATCTGTGTAAAACTATGTTGTATAGAGGAGATGGGTTCAAAAAGTATGACGAACATTTCTTAAAAAAGCTTTTTAGATTATTACAGTAAAAGACACATTGCCATCAATTCTCCCTCAAAATACTCCTTCACTTCAAACACATGCCGTCGTTGCTGCCGGGTTCTGAAGCAGTTCTGAAGTCCTCTTTCATGGCTCTAATTGCACAGTCACGGCTGCCTTGAGGTACTAAATTGATTCAGAACAGTTACCTCTCGTGGACACTTTAACTCTGAGGTAGAGCCAGAAGTCATGCAGTGACAGCTCCGGTGGGGAAAGCAAATGAGGACACATGCTAATGTTTTTATTTGACACAAATTGCTGTAAATAGTGGATCGACAAGGGGTGATCAATAAGTATGGTGAATGTTTAAAAAAATTTTTAAAGTTATTACAGTAAAAGATACACAGCCATTATTCTCTTCAACATAGCTAAAATTCCCCTACTTGCTTCAAACACACTTACTGAATCATTCTTGGTAATGTGCCTTTACTGTAATAAGTTTTTAAAAATGCAAGCATCTACCAGTTTCAGTCACCCCTTGTCTTTTCGCTCTTGATTATCAACTCTTTATGATATGAGTCACTTTTTATTCTTCTTTGAATTCCTCACCCTCCCTTCCTTTCATTTAGGAGGCTGAATGTAGCATATCTTCAGTAAATTTGGTTGAGTGTTCATGAAGTAAGCGTGGCATGAATTCACAGGACTACAAACTGGTGCAAGGTACCAACAGAACACCCCTCGCTGCCACACTCCCTCATTTCCTGTCGCTTTACACCGGCTACTGGTGCCCTCGCCACTCACCCTGATTCCCTCATTCTTTTTCTTTAATCTCAGTGAATTCATGCAATGTAAAGTAACAATTGTGGAATGAACAATTCAGTGGCATTTAATTCACAAGGTATACCCCGTTCCTGCTGGCCACTTCCCAAAACATTCCTGTTATTTGAAGAGGGAAAAAAAAAAAGAATCTTGCACCTGGGAAGCAGATACTCTTCATTCTCTCCTTTTTCCCTTAAAGGATCTTTTCTTCCATCCTATCCACTTCCATAGTCACCTCTCACACAGTCCACTTCTAAATGCCTCATGTTCAAACAGCCTTCTCTGTGATCACCCCCACAAAGATTCTGCCCCTCCATTATTTTCTTTGTAGTGCTATAACTTGAGTTCTCTGCCTCATGCTTCTAACCCACTACTAACTCTGCCTGCTCCCATATAGCCTCACATCTGCCTTTACCACCACAGGCTCCAGCCTGTCATTTCCATGTGCTGCGTATAAACATTAACTCTTTTTCTCCTCTGTCTGCTCTATACGTGGAACTGCCCTTGAGCTGCTGATTTGGTTGCATAAATCACACAACAAGCCACAAATCACAGTTTAGAGTTGTTGGCACTACTCGAAAAATCCATCACAACATCCTCATAAACTTGTTTCCCGCTGCCCAAGTCACCAGAGTGGCGTGCTCAGCTTTCTTCTCAGCCCTTGCATACAATTATTCGGTTTCTCCTCCACACACTTTCAGCTCTGTGATTAGCTGAGAAAATGGAAATGCTCTGTAATGTTCCCCACCCTTCCAGGATGAAATAGCCAACAGTTTTAGGGACATTCTGGGCCTCGTTTTTTTCTTATACAATGGGAAAATTTTACCCTATTCTGACCAAATATCAGATCCTCCATGAGCAATCTGACTCTCAGCCTCCCTTGCTTTCTAAAGGTTTTAGAACTTCCAGTAATTCCCTTTCTTCAATGTATTATGAATTTTGTCCTCTACTGGGTAATTTTCAACACCCCACAAATATGCTTAGAAAGGCAATCACTTTTTTAAAATTCTCACTTGAACTTTATGCCTTATAACCATCACCCCCCAACACTGCAAAACTATTTTGAAAAGTTGTTGACAGCTCCTGTTTCAACTTCCTCATCCAAAACTTCCCCCTTGACTACCAATATCAGTGTTCTCTTGTCAGTCTTAATCTTGTTCTACTTTTCAGCAGCATTTGAACCTCATCCCAAAGGTGAATCATTTCCCCCCCCCCCTTTTAAAAGCCTCTGCTAAATTAGGCATGATATATGCTTGTAAATCCATTACTCTGGGAGGCTGAGGCAAGAAGATCACAAGTTTAATCCCAGCCTGTGGATTTAGCAAGCCCCGGTTTCAAAATTTCAAAAGGGGCTGGAGGTGTAGCTTATCGCAAAGACCCTATGTCCAGTCCCAGCATGACAAAAACCAACTAAACAAACAAATACCTCTCCAGGTGCTTTGTGGAGAATTTTGGACTAGCTTTGAGGGTAAGGTGGAAGTAGAGATATCACTTAAATGGCTGACACAACTTCCAGTCAAGTGACAGAATGATTTTTTGGTTTGTTTCCATGACAGGCAGTAGAAACTCAAGTTAGTCTCTGAATTTGAGGGTAACCTGACCTAGGTGGTGAATGATAAAAATTAATTTTCCAGCCACTGAGGTGCTAGAGCTGACACGTTGCAGCTGGCATTGGCTCACAAAAGCCAGTGGTATCTACCTTTCACCAATTCCCCATTCAGTGACATCAAGTAGACAGCTTGAAGTCTGCATCAGAGGCAGTATTTACACCATAGAAATTGGCCAGTGATACTAACAGAGCTTTCTCTAGAGAGCCAGTTGTGAAACATTTACCAGCACACTAGTACTTCTAACCCTTCTTAAAATTTCAGCACTAGAGTGCTACATAAGAAAACACTGTATAAGACATGATATGGTGCGATGGGACTTTCAAAACACTGCTATAATTAAAATGAAAATAAAGGAATGGTTGTGAGAGACATTGGGAAGAAAGTATCTGTAAGACTTGGTGAAGGTTTGTGTCTTGGTTATTTTTCTCTAGTTGCTTGGACAAAATACCGAACACCCAAAACGATGAAAGGAAAGGTGTATTTAGCTCACTGTTTGTGGAGGTTTTGGTCCATAATCAGTTGGCTCCAGGGCAGGGTGGCGTAGCACAGAGATTGCAGTTTAAGACATCAGTCAGGAAGAGCAAAAGTGGGGCAGAGCAACCTTCCTTCCCTCCATATATTGTACACAGGCCTCCTCTCCCCTAGGACCTGTGTAGCATTAACAAAATCTCCTTGCTTCCGTCTTGCACAAGATGAGGATATTTACAAAGAACCTTGGACTCCCTGCTGAGCCTCTTAAACTTCTAAACTGCTCAAGTTGACACAGTGTATCAACCACAACAATTTGTAAATAGAAAAAGAAAATCAGGTTATATTTTTCTCCCCTGGAATGGGAATTGTTTTAGAGTACATCTCTTTGTTGATTTCAGAGAGAATATTTCACAATTTGTTTCCCGATTGAGTGTGTTTTAAATCTCCTAGCTTCAACCCTCATTTATTTAACTGCCTTTTTAAAATTCCACATTATTATAGCTCAGATTTCTGCATTCTTTCACTATTTACTGGTGGAGGTAAATGAATAATAATTGAATCTTAGATTCTGTCACTATCTTAAGGAAACAAAAGTACTGCAGAGATTTGTAAGAATACATTATTTGAAACTCAGAAACGTCATCACATTGCGAATGTTGCAGAATCAAGGTGGAGACCAACCTCAGCATTGAAAGGAGTAGAAAGTTTGCAAGAGGTTCCTAAAGGACCACGGAAAGAAAAAAAGGAGGAGACACTAAGGGCATGCTACAAATATTGTTTCTGCATGAAAATAAATGTTTTTAAGAAGAATTTAAAACTTATGTCCCAACACAATGTAAACACCTTTGACATTAGCTCATACTATCATAGCAAGTATAGATATCTCTCACTTAAAACAGTAGGAATTAACAATAGTGCAAAAGCAATACACAATCAAAAGACACTTCAAAGTTTAAATTTTGATCTTTTCCCAACATAGTGATATGTGTGAATATATTTTTCATGATGCGGGGCAGTGATAACCAATGGCAGTACCCACTCAACCACTCTGTTACAAAGGGGAGCCACCTGATACTCTACAGGGTACTGTGTTGCTAAACTATGCCATTCTGTAGGTTGGGTGCATTGAATTCATCTTTCACTTGTGATGGGCTAATCAGGATATAGCCCCATTGTAAGTGGAGGAGCATCTGTATTTCCCTAAATCCTGGAATATGAAAATAAATATTGCTGCTTTGCACTCAGTAAGTTCGAGAGATAGGGTCATGAGCAGAGTAGTGGCCAATGCAGGAATTCTGTATGTAGGAGAAATCAAAGGAGGAGAACAGGACTCAGACTTGAGTGAGCACAGGAGCTTCCTGCAGAATGCTGTATTCAGTTGAATCTCAAAATGAATAAGTAAATAAGGTAGAATGTGGAATGGTGTGGGAGGAACTCCAGGCAGAGGGAGCAGCATTAGAAAAGACATAGAATCGAAAAATAGCAGAGATTTGGTCTTTGGCTTTTGCCTAAAAGCCAGCCAGGAATAGAGGGCTCTGGAGACCTTCCAGTTTTCAGTGGCAGATCACAGAAGTAGGTAGGAGTGCCTGGTGCAGGCAAAAGAGGGGTGCACCGTCAGGAGGGTATTTGAAAGGTGCACCGTCAGGAGGGTATTTGAAATTAATAAAAATGTCAGGATGGAACAAGACACAGCTCAAAAGATGCGACTGTCAGGGCTAGGAATATTGCTTGGTTTGATCCCCAGCATTGAAAAAAATTGTCATTGTCTTAAGACATGAGTCACAGATACACATGTTCAGCATTGCCTGAAGAGATGAGATTTGTAGATATGTCCCACACATGTTCGACATGACTGAAGTTTCCGCCCACCCCTCACTCCATCTAAGTATCTCCTCAGATACAAAATGCACAATGCTTGGGGCTGTTTTTACTACTGGGCTGGATAATATTTTTAAAAATAAATAAAAATAAAAGTTAAATTCAGACAGAAAAATAAAGGAATATGTCTGAAATCTGCAATGTTTATTATAGAAACAATAATGCCACTTTTATAAATCCAAGACTCATTGACTCATTGATACATGTGACATTGCATTTAAAGAAGCACCATTCAAACAAGTAAACATAATAAAAATGAAAACGAAGTCTAACTTGCTTTGCACGATTTTTTAAAAAGAATCCTATTATAGTCCTTAGGAATACCTTTCCTATGCTAGTATTCTCTTCCACAATTCTCTTCTACCCCAAATCACTTGGAGCATCTCATTCTTTTTTTTTTTTTAATTTTATTTAAAGAGAAAAAACAAAAAAGAAAACAACCAAACAAAACAGAAAAAGGGTAGCAACAATACAGAATTCCAAAGGCAAAAAGTAAAAGAACAACAAGACCAACAAAACAATAACAAAAACACTAAAAAATTGCCACTTGGTAAGTTACATACTGTCATCATTGGAAATAGTTGTTCAAGTTACAAAATTAAAGCATACAAAGTAGACATTCAAACAGTGAGACTGTTAACAGTTCTCCTCAACAATCTAACAAAAACAGTAATATGGTCATCTATCTTACACACTTAAACATACATGCAGTTATATCCTTTAGAGCACTTTCTTTTCCCCTCTTTTTTTAATATTTGTTTTAAATTTTATTTTAAAAGGGATAAAATTAAACACAACAAAACAGAACAGAACGGGACATAAGAAAGCATAAATTTCAAAGCTTCTGACAACCAGAGATCTTCACTGTCATATTGTCTCTTGTTTTCTTCCAAATGGTTATCCATATTTTTGCATATGGGGAGCTCAAAATAAATAACATAGCCAATCTTTTCACAAGATGTGTAGTTCACTGGCTCCCACTTGCTAAGGGGGGGGGGAGGGGACAGGGGACAGAACGACATGAGATCTCTGATTCTCAGCCCGCACACTGGCAAGATCACAGCCACCCCCCAGAAAGGGGAGGAGCTCCCTGTTCTCCCAGCACCCCGAGTCAACTGCACCATGCCAGTCCTGAGGCGCCAGGGTCTCTCCCCTGCAGGCCCCCTAAAGTCCGCCATACTCACCTGCTATTTCTTTCTGATGAATTGACCATTCCATTTCCAAAGTTCTGAAATGGCCAACAGACCACAGAAAGAATTCTCTTTAAGCTCCTGTTTGAAACCAGCAGCTACAGCGATCTGCTGGCCTTGCTTCAGGGCCACGGAGCATCTCATTCTTAACTCTACCTCCCAACCCTTCTTCTTTTAGAGTTCTCACTAGTATTTTGTTTTTTAAAGTCCTTATTTTTTTAGCCCAAGTATCTTTATAAATCAAATTAACTTCCTTTTCCTCCTCTCCTTCCTCCTCTTCTCCTACTTTTTCTCCCCCCTTCACCAGGTAGGAGAGATTATAAATTTCATTAGACAACACTTTGTGAGGAGAAGGAAAACTCATTACACTTACAAGTTAACTTTTTAACCACATCTCTTAAGAAAATATGAATAAGCAAAAAGAAAATATAAATTAACTTAAATTTTACTCTTATAATAAATACATCAGTATACTTTTAGACTTTTTCCTATAATTTGTAACATGCACAAATACAATCTGCCCTAAATAATTTTATAACATATGCTTGTCACTGTTTTGTAGTCCCTCTTTTTTAAAAATTTTTTTATTTTTTTAAATTTTATTTAAAGAGAAAAAAAGTAAAAGAGAAAAAAATGTAGGAATAATAGAGAATTTTTAAAAAAACCAGTAACAAATCACTAGTTGATAAATTACATATTGTCCTCTTAGAAATAGTTGTTCACGTTACAAAATTAAAGCATACAAAGCGGACATTCAAACAGGGAGGCTGCAAACAGTTCTGTTCAATGATCCAACAAAAACTTAGTAATACAGTTATCAATCCTACACACTTAAACATACATGCAGTTATATCCTTTAGAGCACTTACTTCTCCTCCTTTTGCTTTTTAAGTCCATTATCTGTTTAGTTATATCATGTTTCAGCTTGCTCAGTACCTTACTGATCTGTTTTGTTGTTGTTATTTCCTTTTTTAATCACCTTATATAATTCTCTTGTTTTGTTTTTGAGTTTCTCCTCATCAATGCCATGGATCAGCTTTGGTGGAGTTGGTAGTTTTTGGAGGTATTTTGTTACCTTGTTTTCTCATGTTCTATTGTTTCTTTAATTTTTATTAAGTTGGAGGTAGTAATATACAACAGAACAGGATGGAATAAAGCCAATTGAGACAGTGTAGTGAAATTGGTACAGAACTTCACAGCAGGTTACCGGAATAACAGTAATAGGTACCATTGTATATCTCGTTGTCTTCACAACAGTTGTTCTTTCAACCAGGTATAGCAAAATTAAAAGAAATACAGAATAATATAGAGCTTATCAAAACAGAATATCCAATAGAGCAATACCATGAATCAGGACAAAGGAAAATGGTGATAAAAATATTTGCCTTCAAAGAGATAGTAGAAGGAAATCCCCCTTATTTGCTATATTACATATGGTCAGCCTCCCAAGAGATGCTCAGATCTCTGGCTCCCACTTGCTAATGGAGGGGGAGGGGGAAGGTCGCATGTTTGATTCTCAGCCCGGGCACTGGTAGCCGACACGCTGGTTGCTCGATTTCTCAGCGCCCTAAGTTCCAACATGGCTCGGATCTCAGGAAACGGAAACGCTGTTGCTTCTTGCCCTGGGGTGGCCGTAGCTTGCCAGACCACAGCCACTTCTGTAGTCCCCTTTAAGTAAGTTAACTATGTTGTAAATGTCTTTCTCTCTCCTGTTTTATGCAGACAACATTATATTGGAAGCTAGATGATCTTCCATTGCTGAATATACTAGTACATAGAGGAACTTTGTATCCTACTATAAAATGACTGTTTCTCCTGTTGTACAATCATAATGCTACTGTTGTCAACATCCTTGTATGAACTCCTTCATTCTCTCAAACAATTATTTTCATAGGAATTATTGCTAGGTGTGAAATTTTTTAGCAAAGTGTGTGTATTGTATTGGTCTCTTAAGGCTGATGAAACTACAAACTGAGTGGCATAAAAACCAGAAATGTGCTACTTCACAATTCTGGAGGCAACAATGTATTAGTGATCAAGGTGTCAGAAGGGATCTGCTCCAGCTCCAGTCTCTACCTTCATCTCCTCATGGCCTCCACCCTGTGTGCACATCTGTGTTCAGATCTCCCCTTTACGAAGCATGCCAGTGATACTGCATTAGGATTTCACGATACTCCAGTAATAAGTTATCTTAACCTAACTACATCGACAAAGACCATGTTTCCAAATAAAACCACATTCTGAGGTGCTCCTAGTTCAATATGTGAATTTCAAGGAGACTCGATTGAGCCAGTAACACACATTGGTAGCACTCGAAGATGTGTTCCCTAGTGTTCAGACTGTATCTTCAAGAGATGTGAGTGAGGTAGCATTGAGAAGGTGTAATGTGCCTGACTATACTTGGGAGAAGTTCAGAGGAAAGAAACAGCTGTGGGCATTTTCTAAATACTAGCTATAGATAGCTAAGCAGAATATAGGAAAAGCTGCTGGGAAGGAGGAACTGGGTAGGTGATGAGTTAAGTGTTAGACATGCAGCGTCTGAGACACAGTGGAACAAGCAAGTGGAAATGTCTGACCAGTAGCCATAGATACAGATGTAGAATTTAGGAAAAACACAAATTTATAAGTCATCATCACTGAAGTGGAAGTTAAAAATCACAGAGATGTATGAAATGACCCGCTAGGATCATCCAGCAACATGAGATACGAAGAAGGCTTAGGACAGAAGCCTAAGAACCCGAATACTTAAAGAGTGATCATAGGGTGAGAAGCTCGCAAATATCACGTAACTAAAACCAGGCTTCATGAGGATAACACTGGGAACAAGAGTAGGGGGTACTTGGAACTGGAAAGAAAGACAGACATATTCCATCTCACAGCTGAAGAGAAAGATTACCAACAGCTCCAAAGCATGTTGTGTGTCCACTCCTGACCTGATGCACCTCTGTCTTTCCCTATGATAATCACTGCTCTGAATTTCTTATTTATTAACCACAGTCCTGCTTTTCTTTACAGTTTATCATGTGCACATATCTTCAAACAATAAATTGTTCATATTTGTTTATTTTTGCATGTTATACAAATGGAAACATACTTAACAGTTCTCCAATCTGGCTTTTTTTTTTTCTCAAAGTAAGATGTTTGGGGAAGATTTACTCATTTGGACATGTGTTGCTATAGATGTTTTATTTTTAGTGAAAAGTGGTATTCTATTTTAGACCAAACACCAAAGTATTTTCCCAATATTACTCATTATATTACTATATTATTCATGGGTATTAAAGACCATTTCCAGTGTTTTACAAATAATGTTCTTATAAACTTGTTCATACATTTCTCCTAATTCATATATCCAAGGCTGTCTTTCTGAAACATATCCCACTGAGTAGAATTGCTGGATTTCCTGTCTTTAGGCTTGTTTTACATGAGAGATAGATAAACACACACAAAAATGAATTTCTACTTCACATTGTATTCAAACCTCAAAGTCATATAGATCAGACATTTAAGTTTGAAAAGTAAACCTTAGAATTTTATAAGAAAATATAGAGAATTTTTATTACCTTAGGTTAAGGCAGGATTTTCTATGACACAACAAGAATCCCTAAAAAGATAATAAATTAAATATCACCAGAATTAAGAATTTCTATTCCAAAAACAAGATAAAATAAATGAAAAGTTATTGCTTGGAAAACATACTCATGACACATATGCTGTACAAAATAGTAGAACTCATAGTCTGTAAGTAAGTCGTACATACCAATATGAAAAACAGAAAAACACTTTGATTGAAATTGGGCAAAAGTTCACCTCACATAAGAGGAAATTCAAATCCCTAAAAAATATGGAGAAAAAGATTAAGTAATATCAGTTATCAGGTAAGAGCAAATTAAAGCCACAATGAGAAACCAATTCAACCAATTCAACATACCAGCCACAATGAGAAACCAACTCAGCATACCAAGGTAAAAATAAGACAAAAGCTTTGAGAGGAGCAGTGTAAACCATATATTCCTGGTAGGGCTGTAATTTGCTACAGAAACTGGAAAGCATTTTGACATCATTCAATGTGTCCTCCAAAACTCACATTGAAATTTAATTGCTGTCATGACAGAATCACCTTTAAGAGGTGATAAGGATTCATTAAAGTCATTATCTCAAAAGCCCAAAGGCCTTCATCAGATGTTGGTACCATGCTTCTGGATTTTCCAGTTTCCAGAACTGTGTACCAAATAAACATCTATGGTTTATAAATTACCCTTTAATAGTTCCTAAGATGACAAATATATTGGCAAAATAGAAATTTCTGTTAACATTAATGATTAGAAAACTGGAATTTATTTGTATAATGGGATTTTATACAGCAGTGAAAATTAATATACTACAACCACACACGAGTTGGTCGTAGTTGAAACATAGTTGAAACAGGTTGAAACAGGAAGAGTTGAAACAGGAAGAGAAGTCACAGAAAGTCACATGTGACCTAGTTTAATTATATAATTAGAAAAACAAACAAAAGTGAATAATACATTGTTGAAAGCTGCTGACAGTATGGTGAGCTGAGCTCCGAAGAAAACAAGGACAGCCTGAGCGCCAGCTTCAGGGTAATGACTACCTCTGTGTGGAGATGTGATTACAAACTGTGGTAAGTCTTTGAAGGCAAAGAGCAGACCTGTTTGGAGTTCGTAATTAAGGAGCTGACCCAGGAGGTGGGCTGACAAAAGCCTCCCTGAGGGAAGGGCACCTCTGCTGATGTCTGAAATGCCAGAGAATTTCATTAGAGCTATGTTTCTCCGACCCTAGTGAGCATCACCACCCACTGCTCTGGACACAGTGATATTTTCAGTCATCAAACTGTGTTTGATTTTTAAGCTGAACCTTATGCAAGTAAATATAAAGAATTGACCATTGGAGTTTCTACCTCTCTAGAGGAGAAAAACACATCATACAAATAAAATTTCAAAGATCGCAGTTTTTAATGTAAGCCAGACTTGAGAAAAATTATCATAACTGTAAAACTAGGGATGATTAACAAAAAATGTGCAAATATCCAATCTTGTACTTGAGGGCTAAAAGAAAGAATTTGAATAGAAATCCAAGCGTCTGGAATGGGTTACGCTGATAATTGACAAAATGAGAATTTTTTGGTCTTTGCCCCTAAACAGTTTTTAGTTGCACCTAAACCAACCTTAAAATATACATGGGATAAATGAAGTAAAACTTTAGGACAGTTTGAATAAAAGTGAATCTTCATGAAAGCACATACACATACTTTTAAAGGAATGAAAAGAAAATAAGTGAACTGCATAAACAAAATTACAAGAAATGAGAGGCCGATGTTTTAGGCTAAGATTTAGAACATAAATAGGAGTTTGGATTTGGATTACAACTAGGGCATCAAAAAAGGGAGATTTGAGTCAGGCGTGGTAGCGCATGCTTGTAATCCCAGCAGTTGGGAGGCCGAGGCATGAGGATCATTGCAAGTTTGAGACCAGCCTGAGCTACACAATGAGTTCAAGGCCAACCCGAACTGCACAGTGAGACCCTGTTCTCAAAAAGACAAAAAAAGGGCAGGGAGGAATTTATAGGAAATTAATAAATAGATTTTTTTTTGAGAGAGAGAGAGAGAGAGAGAGAGAGAGAGAGAGAGAGAGAGGTTCTCATTATATAGTTCAAACTGGCCTTGAACTCACTATATATCCTAGGCTGAACTTGAACTTGTGCAGATCCACCTGCCTCAGCCTCCCAAGTCCTGGGATTACAGGCATGTACCACAGACCTGGCCCTAAAATAGATTTGTTTTTAGTGAGGTGAAATATTCATCACTTTAACCGTTTTAACATATAAAAATCAGTGGGTTTTACTTCATGCACAATCTTGTGTGACCATTACCATTAACGGATTTCAGAACATCTTGTCACTCCCCTCAAAAACTTCGTACCCTTAAACCATCAGGCCTCATTGCTGCTTTCCCCACCACCTATTTTTTTGTAACTAAGATTGTTCTAGACATTTCATATCAATGGAATTATGCATCTGGGTTTGTTTGTGTAGCTTCTGTCACTTAGAGTATTGTATCCAAACTTCATCCATGTCATAGCAGGTATTGACACTTCATTACTTTTATGGCTGAGTAACATTGCACTGTATGAATCCACCCCTCTTTGTTCATCCACACTCTTCCACTCATGGATTTTTGCCTGTTTCCACTTTATGCTTGTTATGAATAATGTACTGTTAACAGCAACGTGTACATTGTTTGTTTCAACATATGTTTCCAATTCTTTTGGGTATGTGTCCGGGAATGCAACTGTTGAGTCATATGGTAACTCTGATACTTTCAGGAAACTTTTCCTCAGGGTAGCACTATTTAACATTTCTGCCAGTGGGCTACGAAGGTTCAGTTTTTTCACATAATTCTAACACTTGTTATTTTGTGTTTATGAAAGTAATTATCATAGTGAGTATCCAGTGCTGTCCCATGGCGGCTTTAACATACATCTCAAGGATTGATGATGTCGAGCCTGTTTTCATGTGCTTATTGATCATTTATGTATCTTTAAAGAAGTGTCAATTCATTTGCTTTTCCCACCGTTAACTGCATGTTGTCTTTCTGTTGTAGAGCTGTAATAGTTCTTTATGAATTGTGGATACCTGCCATTTTTTTTTGTACTGGGAATTGAACTCAGGACCTTGTGGTTGCCAGGCAGGCACTGTGCCACTGAGCTATATCCCTGGCTCTAAAGCATTATTAAATCTATGATTTGCAAACATCTTCTCCCGTTCCTGGGTTATCTTTTTACTTTATTGATGAGCCCTTAAATATACCAAAATTTGTAGGCTTGATGAAGTCTAATGTAAGTTTTTCCCTTTTATTGCTTATGTCCTTGGTGTCACATTTAAGAAACCACCTAATGCTAGATTATGAAGCTTTATTTCTGTTTTTAAAATGTGAGTTTTTTTAAGAAATTGAATTAATGTGGCATAGAAAAATGTGTCTGTGAAGACTCCTCAAGGAAAAAAGCAATTAAATATAGACTAAATTAATAAAGATGTTAAAGTAACAAATGAACTCATGGATAATATTAAAGGTCTAAAAAATGACTTCATTGCAGTAAGAAAAATTTAGTTTGAAAGTGAGATCCCAAAGTTTCAGTAGAAATTTAAATTTATTACCAATCTGCATTACTAAAATAAAATAATGATTCAATATTCAATTTAAAGTGACTTATTATGGAAAGAAAGAAAAGAATTTTGTCTTAGTTACTTTTTTCATTGTGGAGACAAAATACCCAAAGTTAAAGGAGGAAAGGCTTATTTAGTGCACAGTTTGTAGAAGTCTTAGTTCATAGTTGACTGGCTCCAAGGCAGGGTGCCATGGCAAAGAGGTGTCACTGAGCAGTTGGACAAAAGGCAGCAAGCAACAGGCAACAAACAACAGCAGCCTTTATTTTGTCTCTCATATTTTATCCAGGCTGCCCTCTTCGTGGCAAGCACTCATATCTTTAATCCCAGCATCACACAGTGAATCAGTCCCAGCTTCACATTCTTGATCCCAGCGTCACACACTTTAGATCCTGTCACGTCAGAAGAGCCCTACCCATGACCCCATGAGGCTCTGGGGGAACATCTAGACACGGTCGTAACAAATATTTTCAAAGCAGATAAAAAATCTTTCATGGTTACGAAGAACTAGACACTTGCAGAATATGTGCCAAAATTGTTCTAGAAAAATCAGAACAAACAATTGAGACATAGTCAATTTCAAGAAAAAATGCTCTGGGCTTGAAAATGCTGCCACCTGAGAAAAAACTTGATTATTTAAGGAAATAAAATTCATAATTCAGAGAAATGGTGATTTAGGAAGAACTTAAGTTTCTTTTTTTTTTATAATTTTATTTAAAGAGGAAAAAACAAAACAAAATAAAACAGAATAAAGGGTAGCAACCATACAGTATTCCAAGGAAAAAAGGAAAAGTACAACAACAATAAAACCTAAGAAATTATTACTTGACTAATTACATACTGACTTCTTGGAAATACTTGTTCAAATTACAAAGTTAAAACATGTAAAGTAGA